>BRDA01005396.1:95990-106969 GCA_036984385.1 Crenuchus spilurus | reverse complement strand
AGTGGTGGACGTCTTAGTGAGGACACACTGCTCAAAAAAATAAAGGGAACACTTAAACAACACAATGTAACTTCAAGTCAACCACACTTCTGTGAAACCAACCTGTCCAGTTAGGAAGCTGATTGTGAATCAATTTCACCTGCTGTTGTGCAAATGGAACAGACAACAGGTAGAAATGAGAGGCAATTAGCAAGACAACCCCTATACAGGAGTGATTCTGCAGGTGGTGACCACAGACCTTTTCTCTGTTCTCATCCTTTCTGGCTGATGTTTTGGTCACTTTGTTCACTCTTTTGTAGGTATGCAGGCAGGAGAAAACACGCTGAATGTGCTCTGTGCTTTAAGAGGAGCTCAGGTTCTTTCCTCAGGACGTTTTGTTAGTGCTACTGAACCTGCAGCCAGGGCAGCTGTGCTCTCAGACTATGTCCAGTTCCTGACAACCCCTGACAGTCACAATGACACCTATGCAGAATCATTTCATCGATCCTTTTTCTCTGACTGGCAGAAACTGCGGCCTTCTTCACCCAATAAGGTAGTCTAGATGATTTGAATCGTGATCCACAAACAAATGAATTATTTTATAGTAATTGCTGCACAGTTAGGCAAGCTTTAAAGAAGACAGGCAAAAATCCCATTCAGCTTAATGGGAAATTGCAGTGCACTTCTGAAAGGACAGTCATATCAGAATATTATTACCACCTACGCTACCAGTCAAACGTTTTAGAACATCCCAATTTTTCCAGCTTGTTATTACAAATGATTGAGTTTAATGTCTCATTGCACTCTGAAATGAAAGCAAAGGAGTTAAATAAGAGCATCATGGAATCCGTTTATAGACAAAATGTATCTAAACTTTGAACAAAAAGTGGCACCTTTGACAGCTGAACACAATTGTGACATTCTTTCTACAGCAGACATCAAACATTCTTCAGACAGTTCTTCACAAATCTGCTGCAGAACATCACATAAATGTTGGCTCTTGTAGGTTTGCTTTGCTTTTCACTTCATCCCAAATCAGCTGGATGGGGTTTAAGTCTGGAGACTGTGCTCAACTCCATGTTTTCAAGCTGACCGTCTTGTTGTTTTTTCCTGAACTAGTTCTGGCAGAGGTTGGATTGATGTTTGGGGTCATTATCTTACTGTAGGATGAACACCTGTCCAATTAGGTGCAGACCAGAAACATTTAAAAACTGTTCTAAAACTTTTGACCAGTAGTATAATAGTGGGAAGAACCACCCTTGGCTCAGACAGTGATATGTGTCCCTGGCTCTTAACTGCTTCACTGTGGCATGTGTCGAATAGTCTGTACCACTCACCAGAGCTGTTACTCGCTCTGGCATCACTGGTTTTTGGGGCACCACTGTTATGACATTGGGAGGCACTCAATGTACAAGAAGGTCATTCTGAGTACACCTTCACTACAGCGACTCTAGAATATCCTCTAAAGTTAGCCGTTTCCAAGCTAGCACCCTATAAACATGTGCTTTTAGACGTCAGTCAAATCACATCCTTTGCCCATGATGATCTTTTTGCACTCTGCTGCAGCTGACTGGTGTGCTCACGTGTTTATATGTGCGGCTTTATATCTGTCATGCCCCGAGATGAGCTCATTCCAAACCAGGGGTGGTCATAATATTCTCATATGTGTATGTGTCTGTCAAAGAAGGTACAATGAATCTGAAGGCATATTTAAAGGCATATTTAATTTAATTAACATTGTTGGGATAGAAGTTAAAACTTGCTTATTTTTTACAGTATTTGAGAACACAGCCCAGCTTGCTTAACTAAAAACTTTGTTATATAAATAACTATATAGCTTTATATATAAAAGGCTATATAAATACTACATCAATCCACTAGGAATAGCTGACATATGTTAACAAGAGCATGTGTCTTTAGGCAATTTTGTTCTGTAGAGCTTGTCAGAGAGTCCCAATCTGCACACGACTCTTATGAGACTCATGACAAATTGACACTACTAATATAGTGGTGGTGATGATGCACAATCCAGAGGCCATTGCAGTGTCTGTGTGTGTATGGTTATGATAGTATCTATGAAACATTGGTGGGCAGAGCATGTATATACCCAGGCTGCTTATGGTACTGTTGCAGGTCTTGGACTTTGCAGAAAAACGCTACAGACAGATGATGAATACATCTTTTTCTGACCATCAGCTTAATGCTATTGGCTGCATGCCCTTGGCCATTCCTTTTGTACTGTTCTCTGCTGCAGCCAATCAGGATGAAGCAGTAAGTGTAATTCAAACAGCAGGCATGAATGGATAAGGCACTAAACATAACATTGTTTGATACTTAAAATCACTGTATTTTAACTACAGTATGATAATAAGTTTCATTGGGAGATCACTGTGGCCATAAACTATAAAACCTTTTTGAATTTGCTCAGGTGTCTGCTGCAGTAGAGTTTGTGAAACTGACCCATCCCTACCCGAAGCTGGACATGTTTGTGGCTGTGTATGCACGTGTGCTCCATGCCACCCTGAACGGAGCTTGTCTGAAGCAGCAGGCTGAGCAGGCCCTCAGATCTCCTGTCCTTAATGCTTGGGACACTTGCCAACACTACATACATCAGGCACAGAGGTATCTAGTGAAAATCTCCCAATCAGACCAAGACAAAATGAAATTATTGACCAAGCATATGTACTCATGGAATTATTGGTGCCCACAACTTATTCATGTAGAATTGTGTTAAAAAAATGTTTTTAAAAATTTGGAAATCAAAAATTTGGCTCTAATAAAGTCACAACCCCTTTCCAGAAGGTGTTCCTGAGAACATACCTAAGTTTGTTTAGTTAACAATGTTGTAACATTAACAATGCTGGCTTAAGAAGCCGTCGTAAAGCTATGTCAATAATTATGTCTGACATTATCTGCCAAATACTGTAAAAATGTGATTTTGGGGCCACTGCACTGACTCTGCGGATCTTGAGTTTGAGTCATACTGCTTGTCGTCACAAAAATTGGCTGTGCTCTCTCTGGGCAGGTAAGATGGCACTCCATCCCCACCACTACTTAGTAATGTCTGTCAGCTGATCCATCAGAGCTGGAGATCCTGCGCTTTCCTCCGAGCATGTTGGCTGCCCAGCAATGATGTATCAGCAGCAGTTAGAAAAGAGGTGGTGGCTGACTTGCGTTGGAAGAGTCATTGAGGGCTTCACCCTCCTAGAGTCAGAGACATTACAAGGGATCTTTTGTTTACTTTTAGTCTGGAACTCTCTGTTTACTTAAGTTTTCCTGCGTATGCTCCACTCAAGTCCCTCCCTATTCATTATGGTTCACCCCTGCGTCCTGTCTTTCAGCCCTGCACTGTTATTTGTACTGTCATTTGTCCTGTTTTGTCCGGTATTGGTCACACAATTTCATAACCAGTCTTCATGCTTCATGCTGATCTTGGTTTCTCGTATTAGTTCCTGTTCAGTTATTGACAGTTGGCTATAACTCATATATTATAACTTGCCTGCCAGTCAAGGATGAGCTGGAGGTTGTGCCTATTATAAAATGATTGTGCAGACCACTGGTCCAGACAATATTATACAGACATTGCATTTAATAACCAATGGCAGGGAAATACAATTTTAAGTATTGTTTTTCCTTCAGTGTCAATGTGCAGTAGTCTATAAAATATTTAGAAAAGCTTATAGTTTAGTGTTCTTACAGTATCTAAATACTTATGGTCACTGTTGTGCTACAGGTTTCCACACTCTTCAGAGGAGAGACTGTTGGTCCACCAGAAAGCTGTAGAAGCGCTGGGACTTGCTTGCTATATAAAAGGTATCATTTGTGCATCACTTGGTAAACACCTTAAACTGTTGACATATCTTTTATTTACACACACCTACCTGGCCATCACATTTGAAATATCACATTTATTTACTGCTATTACCAAAGCAATAGAATTCAGCATCTAACTGGTAATGTCTCAGACATTTTATTACAAACTCCTCTTTCTCCATTGTTTCCTCAATTCTTCATAGGAGTGGTTTACATTTCCCCCTTTTTCTGCAGCCATGCTCTTTCAGCATAAATAAAACTGGGGGAACAGAGGGGGAAAAAAACAAAAATTGTATATTATATATTGTATATCATATATTATATATTTGACATTGTATATAAAATAAAAAAAAGTTTTTTATGTATAGTTTTTGTTACATGTTAGCTGTAGAGTATCCAGTCAGAACAGTCCTGAAGCAGCACATTTATATGAGATTTAAAAACTTTTTATAAAGGACTTTCATATATTTGCTTTATGTTAGACAATGATTCTATGTGAGTTATTGTTGTGTCTAGCTGTAAACAAGCCAATCAGAGCAGAGCTCAACAGATTATTCATGAGCCAGCCATAAAAGCGAAAACAGCTAGCTTCAATCTATGGCCAAATCACAGGGCTGTAAATGAGTGCATAAAACCACATACCTTTTATGTATATATCAAAGAACAATTTAAAATACTGAATACATGGATTACATGGCTAATCTGTGTCTGCGTGATAGGTGTCATAAACTGGAAACAGATCTGTGTTGTAGATTATTCATACAAATATTTCAAATAATAAATAAACAAATGTTTCAAATTTTGGTTTGTTAAGTGTTCTACTCTGTGTGTGTGTGTGTGTGTGTGTGTGTGTGTGTGTGAGATGAGAGTTCTTGGTAGACTAGTGTTCCTGTCTTGTGGTTTCAAGTCTACATCCACTAAAAAACATGAAGAATGCATCTCAAAGTGCAAAAATAAACCTCAGCAGTCTTTTGCAAAAAGTGGAAACTATTCATTTCAAGACATTTATGAGCTGAAGTTTAGAAGCTCATTTCAGATTTAGTTTTTGGTAAAATGATGTAATTCTTTCCATTTTATAGACATTCATAACCCATCATTATTTACACACTGTAGGTGCCCTTAGCAGTCTATTCTATTTGGCCTATGTCTTTCACAATGACGTGACGGGGGGAATCCTGGCCAACACCAACTGTGGAGGTGAGTAAAGAAATGAATGTGTTGGCATCTTTCGGTTTCCATACTTGATTGGTAGGTCTGCATAAACAGAGTGATTAATAGGTGCGCGTGTTTGTGTTGTTTTCTGCCTTTGTCATAGGATGGTCTGAATCATAAAATTCAAATTGGTCCTGAATTAAACTGCTCAATAAGGCTTTACAAATAGACACGTTCTAGATTTGCCCAACAATTTTGGCACAAGGTAAAAAAACTGAATTGAATGATTCAGTGTATGTTTTAAACCAGGTGGTTTATCAGTGAGTAACACTTTCTGAAGCTAAGTCCTTCTTGAAAATAACACATTTAACAAAGTTGCCAACATTAGGCTGAAAAAAATAAAATTCTGGCTTAACAGTAAAAAATCTCCCTGGCCATGAACATCACTGCGGGGAGAGGGTCACCTGACAAAAGTACACAGTCCAGGGGAGAGAGTGCACAAATTTTACTTTCACTTTCAAAAAAGCATTTGAGCACTGAAACAATCAAGGCTTGAGCAAATGCCCACCCTAACAATGCCCTGGGGGCACAGTGCAGTCAAGAGTCATTTGCTCACCTCTGCTTCTGCGTTGGGTTGCCAAGTATCACTGCATATACAATGCCAGTCATTTGGACACACCTTTTCATTCAATGTTTTAATTTTTTATAATAATATTTGTGTGTGTGTGTGTGTGTGTGTGTGTGTGTGTGCGTGTGTGTGTGTTTGTGTGTGTGTGTGCAGGAAAAAATTACAGCTTTTGAGATTACACTTATTGCACTTTTAATTAAACCAGCAATATGAATGGTGGTTCATTAGATAATTACATATTCATTTCAGATTATTCCATTTAAAAGAGATGATTCAGTGGGCCGCTGCTTGTTTTTGTGAAGGAATGTGTTGTTTTATATTATGATTATTGCTGCTTTGATTTGTATGTTTTTTTCCTACACTGTAAATGAACACTGAAGTCATCCAGACTATGAAAGAACACATAAGGAATCATGTAGTAAACTTAAAATTGTTAAACAAACCAAAACATGTTTTAGATTTTACTTTAAAGTAGACACACAACTGATGTCTCAAACACATTAAGAGGCAAGAAATGCAAGTCATGAACTCTTCACAAGACACAGCTGTTAACTGAAAGCCATTCCAGGTGACTACCTCATAAAGCTGACTGAGAAAATGCCAAGAAAGCTGCCATCTAAGCAAGAGGTGCCTACTGTGAAGAATGTAATATATAAACATATTCTGGTTTGTTTAACACTGTTTTATTTACTAAATTATTCCATATGCATTTATTCATAGTTTACATGACTTTAGTATTAATCTACAATACAGAACATTTTTAAATAATGAAAAACCACTGAATGTCCAGAAGGTGTGTCCACTGGTACTGTATATCCAGACTGACAAATACCATTTGATTTGTATCACTGCGATATCAGGAGAGTAACAGGAGGAATTAATTTTATGGAGAAAGTGTTAAAAACAGAGAATTCAGTGTAAGTCTGGAGTGTTGGCAGGTACACTATATGAACAAATGAAATGGAACACCAGCTCATCCATATATATATATATTTTTTTAGAAATCAAGACAAGAGTTTATTTAAAAAGAGTTTATCCTACTTTTGTTGGATGAACTGTCTCTATTGTCCAGGACAGGCTGCACCTCAGCACCTCATCTCATCCACAGCTCATCCCAAATATACTCGATGGAGCACTATCATTTCAGAGAACACAATGCAGCGCTTTATATCTCTTAAGCCCACACCTGGCATTAGACATGGTGCCAATAGGTTCATATTAATATGCTCCAGGGAGTCTTATTTTATTAGCAGTACTTGACCACATGGACTAGACACGCCATGTGTGCATTTGTACATCTCTGTTAGCAATGGGTGCAACTTTTAAAGTAATGCGTTTATTAGAGGAGGTGTCCACATTATTGAGTGATATATAAGTGATGTGTGTATCTATAGATAACTATTACATGTGCTTACATGAATGTGTTCTGTAGGTGAAAACTGTAACAGAGGTGCAGCTCTTGGGGCTCTCTTGGGGGCCAGGACTGGACATGCTGGTGAAGTTGTTCCTCAAGACTGGAAAGATGGTCTGATAAGGGCAAAGGAACAAATTCCTAATATTGTGAAGAACCTGCCATAATGGCTGAAGCTTATTGTCTCTGCTGCTTTTAAATAGTTTATAATCTGTTTATGCACATAGTCTGTGCTGTCACACATTCATACCAGTTACACAGGAAACAGTGCCCACGAGGATATGTGGTTTTCAACCTCCACTGTGGCACCTTCCTCTCACAGCAGCATGCTTAATTTTAAAGTAAAATTTCAAATCTCGTCCTAGATACAGTACATTACATAAGCCATGGGAAAAGTTTTTGGTGTTGATTTTTAGACTGACTATTCACCCACTGGAGTCTGAGGGGTTTTCAGACACTCTGATGTAGTCTGACATGGCTTGACTTTGTACTAATTACACCCATCTAAAATTATTTTTTTTACAAAGTGTTACACAGGTTTTTGTTCAACACAAACTCAGCAACAACAGTGTCAAAACAGTAAGAGTCTCATAAATCTATATTCTGATTAAATCTACTCTAAACTTACTTTCCAAAAACCTATTTTCAGATATGCTGATATATTGTGAAGAAACACTCTAAACATTTCTAACCAAGACCTTTGAGCTCAGAACTGAATAAACAGAAGTGTTGGCTACACACTGATCATTACAGTTTTTAGAAACTGTATGTGGTTTTATTTCTAAAGCTTAACAAATGTGACAATGTGTATTTCACTCATTCAGTGGCTCCTAGATTGAATATTTATTAGATGAATGTGAGGTCTTTTGTTCAAGATCACCTCAGGTGAGAGGCCTTTGTTGGTTCAGATTCCACGCATTCCACAGCTGCTGGAACCCACCAATGGTATGTCCGGAATTACCATGTCATTATCATATGAATGATGGAGTGTCTTTTGGTGGGAAAATAAGCACAGCTTGTCTGACTCACTCTCACAGATTTGTCTCTGCTTATTTAAGCTCCTCACACAAGAATTTAAAAATAAATTTACATTCAAACTACATATATTTGAAAAATAGACCCTTTTAAGGTTTCCAGGGTATGTTTAGTTTTGTTTCTAAGATAAAATCTCGTAGAGTTATAAAGTGAATTTCGGTTTTGCTCCCGCAGAAGGGTCTGCCAACTCCAAAGTGTTAATGCTGGTTAGACAGACCACTGTACTGGGATTTTTTTTATGGAATAGTACAGATATGTATGGTGTTGATGTATCATTATGCACATTGACTTTACAAGGCATCAATAATAATGACTACTATCATTTTTACTGTCTTATAGTTTGTGGCTGTTATTATCCTTGTCATTTTTTCCCAGTTGAATGTAGCTATGAGAAAAGTACTTTTGTAATTGTAACACTGTGTGTGTGTGTGTGTGTGTGTGTGTGTGTGTGTGCCAGAACTAATGAATTACAGCTTCTGAGATTAGACTGATTGCACTTTTAATTAAACCAGCAATACTAATGCTGGTTCATTAGATAATTATATATTCATTTCAGATTATTCAATTTAAAAGAGATAATTCAGTGGGCCACTGCTTGTTTTTGTGAAGGAATGTGTTATGTTTTATATTATGATTATTGCTGCTTTGGTTTATGTTTTTTTTTATTTTCTACATTGTAAATAAACACTGAAGTCATCCAGACTATGAAGGATGACATAATGAATAATGTAGTAAACTTAAAAGTGTTAAACAAACCAAAACATGTATTAGATTTAGATTAGTAGACACACAACTGATGTCTCAAACACATTAAGAGGCAAGAATTGCAAGTCATGAATTCTTGACAAGACACAGCTGTTAACTGAAAGCCATTCCAGGTGACTACCTCATAAAGCTGACTGAGAAAATGCCAAGAAAGCTGCCATCTAAGCAAGAGGTGTCTACTGTGAAGAATGTAAAATATAAACATATTCTGGTTTGTTTAACACTTGTTTCTTTACTAAATAATTACAGATGTGTTTATTCTTAGTTTAGATGACTTTAGCATTAATCTACAATGCAGAACATTTTTAAATCATGAAAAAACACTGAATGTCCAGACTTTTGACTGGTACTGTATATATATACTGAGGTATACTGCTGGTCTTTTGCTGTTGTTTCACATTTATTTTTTATATCTATTGAAGAAGAAGAATACACTAATACTGACAAATCTTACTTAAGCCTTATATTTATTGTAAAAGAAGAATAAACTAATACTGCATAAATAAAATGATGTTACTCATATACTTATAGCAACATACTTCATCCTTAAGTTATTCACTAAATGTAACCTTCATATAGCTGGGGTTGTTGCTGCAGCACTGCGCTGCTGTACCTGCTCACAGGCACCATCTGCTGCTAAATCAAGTAATAAAGAGTACTTTTCTTTTAGTCAAAAAGTATTATGTAGTTCCCCAAGCCAGCCCCCTTTTGAGTTTCTAACACAAGTTCATCCCGTAGCTTTCTGAGAGGGACAGAACTGAACTTTGATCAAAATCTCTAGAGCAGAAACACAACACAATGGAGTCAATCCCAGGAAGAATGAAGCTTTGTGTCTTATTTATGCTGCTCAGTATCCCAGCCTGCTTTGGGCTTCCAGCAGGTAAGCTCTCACTTCACTGTTAAGTAAGATTTCATATTTGTCCTAGTCATGTTTAACCAGATTACTCTGTCTCTTTCTCTGCTTTGACTTGTGGCCAACAGTGTATTAAATATGTTTAGCTGCATCTCTCCACAGATGTAATACATTCAAATGTTTTTCATGTATTTCAAATGCAATAAATTGAAGATATGTTTGTTGATATATATATTAAAGAATCTAGCCATGAACTTGTTTTAATCAAAGGCTTGTTTCAGGTGATCAGGTAACTTGAGGTATCTCCAGTTTAGCCTATTTTAAACTTCCTCATAAAGCATGTTCCTGAGAAATACTGACAATTAGGGAACCTCTTGAAATGTTTACTTTTAATAGCCTAGCCGTCAGAAAGACCTTCCATGGATCTGAATTCAAATAGGACTATAGTGTGAGGAATGGTAATCTCCAGGACTTGCCTTGTCACACAGAATGTACTGTACACATATGACAAGGCTAAGACTGTATTCAGAACAACGACTTGAAGAAACTTGATGTTCAGTTTCAAATTGTTATTGTGGCAGCAAGGCCGTAATCATAATATATATTCAGATATGCTCAACCTCCCACACACACACACACACACACACATACAATATACTGATATAACATTACTCCACTATCAGTTACTGATGGTCATAAGACTGTACAACCAAATCAACTCTTAAAGTTTTCGATTTGAATGAAAAGGTAAAAGCATTAATAGGACATTTTACATGGAAACTATTGCTAAAAAAAAGTATGTGTGTGTGTGTGGAGTGAAGTGGAAACATTTTTGGGCTAATTTTCAAGTGCTAATCAATCAATCACTGCTAACGTTAGATATCATAGCTAATTTACCTGAAGAGGTATTTAGCCACAACAGTGTTCATTAGCATTCTCAACAATTGTTAATGTCCAGTAAATTTGGTCCACCGCATTGTTCACTTCATGGCTATGGCCTTGCATAGGAGTACTGATAGTACTTTTTTTTTTTTTTTGTATGAGAGCATTTGTCAGCTGTGAGGTGTGCAGGAGGAGAAAAAGTCAAATGAATGTGAGTTTAATAATGGCAACAAACAAAACAATACAAAACTATGGCTGTGACAATCCAAAGATATACACACACAATGTGGTGGCAATACACACTCTATCTAGATGACATAATGGCTCACAACTGACTGACACACTGGGAAGGTTTTTAAAGTACACACCGGATTCCAAAAAAGTTGGGACACTAAACAAATTGTGAATAAAAACTGAATGCAATGATGTGGAGACGGCAAATGTCAATATTTTATTCATAA
>BRDA01005396.1:53695-95890 GCA_036984385.1 Crenuchus spilurus | reverse complement strand
ACGGAGGAAAGACAATCAGAGAGTTCTGCGTGAATCTTGCTCTGTTTAAAAAGTGTGCTCTTGGCACTTGGCAGTGAAACAGATGAAGTGACAGCCGGGCCAGCCAATCACAGATTAGCAACAAACGGCTGAGCTAATCAGCGAGATTGTAGGCGGGCTTCAGATTGAGCAGCTCCGCTGGATCCTAGCGTTTGACTCGTCTCTGTTTAATATAACGTGAAGTTGTTTTTGGAGGGTGCTCTCTCAGTTCAGTCGAATTTCTCCCCCTTTGATGAAAATACGGAACAAATCGCGTCCCGTATCGGCTCAATACGGAACATGGCTTTTAGTTCACAAATAAGGAACGATTCCGTATTTTACGGGACGGGTGGCAACCCTACAGGGTACACTTTGACCTTTCGGTATTTTATTAAGCGTTGATTTAAAAATAAAAAAGGAACGAGATGTTTCTGTAAATGTAACGAAGTGAAAAGTAAAAAGTTTTGCTTTCAAATGTAGTAAAGTACAGTAAAGTACAGATACATGGAAATGTTACTTAAGTACAGTAACGAATTACATTTACTTCGTTACTGTCCACCACTGTTTATTTGTTAAATGTATATAAATTTAGAAACGTATGCCTGCAACACACTCCAAGTTGGGACAGAGGCATGTTTATAACGGTTTACATCACCTTTTTTTGTAAATACGTTTTGGGGATAATTTTGTAATTATACTTTTTGAGGGATACTTTTTGTAATTATACTTTTTTGAGGGATATTTTTTGTAATTTTACTTTTTTGAGGGATACTTTTTGTGATTATACTTTTTTGAGGGATACTTTTTGTAATTTTACTTTTTTGAGGGATACTTTTTGTAATACTTTTTTGAGGGATACTTTTTGTAATTATACTTTTTTGAGGGATACTTTTTGTAATACTTTTTTGAGGGATACTTTTTGTAATTATACTTTTTTGAGGGATACTTTTTGTAATTATACTTTTTGAGGGATACTTTTTGTAATTATACTTTTTTGAGGGATACTTTTTGTAATTATACTTTTTTGAGGGATACTTTTTGTAATTATACTTTGATTAGGAATTGTTGCCCATTCTTACTGCACACAAAACCTGAGCTACTCAATAGGCTGTGGTCTGATTATCCTAGGAGTTCAGGTTAATTCAGTGTGTGGAAACTTACTCTGCCAGGCTCCCTTTGAACACCAGAGGAAACCATGGTCCACCTCTCATTAAGGGCAATGGCGCACACCTGGAGCTCACCTATATACGGAGGTTTCTGTCAAGATGCCCATGCGAGATCTTTAAACGACAAATGCGTTTGAAGGTCCTTGCCAGAGGAGACGGAGGATGGAGGCCAGATGGAGGACGGGGGGAAATTGTTTTATAAACATTCCGCGAAGTAAAGTAGTTCCTCCAGATATTCCGTTGCTAAAACATCGGCTGGGGTCGTCGCTAGGTTGTGTATGAGGCGGAGCAAATATTTAAATTCGATCAGAGTGCGGTTATCGTCATTTGTCTGTCAGCCAATCGGATTGCGTGGAACTACCTGTGTTAATTCTAGTGCTGTTTTTCGTTGGGGTTTATGTAGCACCTTTGAATCCACTACGGCCTGCAACGGTACATTTTTAAATGGCAGACAGATCCGGTCTGCAAGTAGGTTACTCAAACCAGCCATCATAACCTGACAAAATTAATTTCAGGGAGCTCAGGATGAAGCTTGCTCTAGATTGAAGCCACACTGTTGTAACTTGTGCAGAACTGGCACTGTCCTGCTGAAATGGGTGCAGTTAATGGGAAAACATTGTCTTCATGTTACGTGCCCAATGAACTGACATGCTGGCCCGTTTGGCTTTGGACCTTTTGCTGCTATTGGCTGCTCAGTCCCAATTAAAGTTCATGAGGGGGCGGGGCTTATGGTTATAAAGAGCAGGTGGTTCTCACTGCAAGGAGAGGGGGAACAGCCTATACTAAAGAGTTCCGCAACCAACACAGACCAACTCTCTCATAGCGCTTTTCCACCAAAATAACTCTGGTTCTTGAACTGGTGCTGTTCGGGCTTATGAGAGCCGCGGTGCTTTTCAGTGAACCAGCCCGCGTTTCCACTAAGTTTTAGTTGAACCGAGGATACGTCACGGTGTACGTCATCAACAAAGCGGAATTATAAACAAAGATGGCGGAGCGCATCGACTACTTGCGAGCATTTGTGCTCTTGGTACAAATGCTTGTTTCACTTCACAAGTCAAATCTAGAGCCGGTACATTCCCTCGTCCAGCTCCACTGCGCGATAGCTCCTTTTTAGAATCTCTGTAGTCCTTTTTTAACTTCTTTAGTTTATCTATCACTCGCTCTCTTGAACGAACAAAAGCTGCCCGAGCTAAATCCTCCACCAGATCGCGGTAGAGTTTCTCCTTTCTAATACTCCCCTCAAGTTTCTCCTGAAACTCTGGAGAACACCAAATAGATAACAAAAACTGAGTTTCTTCAGTGGACCACTGTACGCTACGAGTCACCTCAGTGCGCAGGCGCGTTTGGTTCGCACTGAAAAACCAAGTATTTTTTGGTTCCCACTGCGAACGAATGTTCTTGGTTCGGGCCGGTATTTTTGTTGGTGGAAACGCGCCGAACGGTTCAAAATTAGGTTCTTGAACCAGAACGGTGCCGGTTCCGTGTTGGTGGAAAAGCGCTATCAGAGGATTAGCACTTTTCTGTTGGCTTTTGCACCATCTTGTTTTTATTGAAAGATACTTTGAGAGAGGTGTAGTTCTAGGCCTCTAGTTTTTCCAGCGTTTCACAGACTATAAAAACAAAACAAGGTGATATTGCTACCTTCCTCCTGAATTGTTTTTTTTAAATGGACTACTTTACACTTATCTTTATGGTGTGTTTTTCTGTACTGTTGAGAAGGGACAGGTGCCTTTAGTATAGGATTTTGGGACGGGTAAGACTTTGGCTAGGCAGGTTGGACACTGTCCTGCTGTAACCCTTAACTACTGGCAGTCTCCTCTGTAAAATATCACTTGCAAATTCAGCTTAAGCTTTATTCAGTTTTTTCACCACACTATACTGGCTCCACCATGTCACTGTCCTCCACCCCTCTAGACAGAGGGCGGAGTGTAACACTTGACAGTATGTCTCCAAAACGTCTCCCTCAGTTTTGACAAGACATTCCTAAATAAGATGGACCTATCCTAACCCTAAACACAATAATACGTGACAATAAATAACTAAAGTAACTGTAAAGTAAAAGTGCACAAGCACAATTAGACAGCTGGCTGTGTTAAGTAACAGTGATTGCATGAGGCAATGTGGCCAAGTCCAGATTTCCTATGACTCTCAATCTTTTCTTGATCTGAACTGTAGATGGTGAAAGATGTCAATTCTTTGTAATTTTGCACTGAAACATTCTCTGAATGAACGAAATTCCCTAACCTGTACTTACTTTGTCTCCGTCTGAACTACTTTCTGCAAGCAAAAATGTAATATCTAACAAATAGAAATAAATTGGTCCATGAAGACTTTTTTCTCTAATCTGTTAAAGGTTCAAGTGAAGGAACAAATTGCAGACTTCAGTTTTTATTGTATTTTTAAAGTGTCAACTTTTCTGGAAATGGGTTTTGGAAAATGGTTGTATTAAAGACCATAATGTCTGGCAGGATTTTCAGACATCACTAAAGAAATTAATTTTGGACTCGATCTCATCAGATTCTGGACCCTCTTGACATTCTTGAGTGTACCTGTCCTGGTCCGCTTTTCCATGTTCCTAGCCCCACACTTGGCATCTGCTGACCACTGGAGAGCGTGATGGTGGTTGAAGCCATGTCCTTTTGTTGTACTTGGTGTTTTTACCTCATTAAAGGCAAGTTACTGCTGCTACAAAAAATATTTTTGAAAGATCAATGAACAGATGAGGAATTGTAGATCAGAAAATGGACAAAGATTTGAGAAGTGGATCTAAAAATTCACTGCCCTTAGACTTATGCCTGAAAAATCTTGGGGCAGTTAGTGATTAGCATGGTGGTTTTATTAGGATATTTTGGTCATGGAAAAGTGATGGAAAGTGGAGTCCCTCTATATTGACAGACAATTGCTGACCACTAAAGAGGGATGTTCCTAAGGCAAAAATCATGTGTGTATGTACACAACACAAAGTGAAGTAACGGCTTTATTTGTAAACACAAAATGTACTATGAGGTCCATTTGCATTACCTTCTGGGGGAAAAAAATTGTCTATTTGTTACTAAAGCTCTCTAATTCATGTACCAGGATGTTTGAAAGCTTGTGAACCCTGTATTTCTGCATACATTTCACCTAACACTTCCTCAGATTGTCACAAAAGTCCTAAATACAGATTAAAAAGAACCAAATGAGACACAAATTAGACTTGGTCAGGGTTCACAAACTTTCAAGCACCACTGTAAGAGTACAGTGTGAGAGTACATCATGAAGCAACTCTGTATACAATAAATCTGCCAGTGTTAAATCAACACTATTAGAGTTCAATTAACACTGAGGGTGTCAAAATGTAACACTCCCAGTGTTAATTTAATTCTAATAGTGTTGATTTAACACTGGCAGATTTACTGTGTATATGGTTACATACACGGGCGCACATGTAGCCCTAATGTCACCCTTACTGATCACTTCATCATTTAAAAGGGAATTGAACACCATAGAAAAGAGCACAAAATAAATTATTTGAGCATCCTTACAAATGGTTCTGGTGGTAATTTTCAAAATTGCATGTCCAGTTTCTGCAAGGCTGTTTAAGAAAAAACATGTTCTATACACAGCAACTTCTACACTTAAATTAATCAAGAGCCAAAGGAGGATAGCCCAAAGTATGACCATCCACATCAGTGTAAAGACAAACTGTTGGCTGGCTTTCTTTAAAAAAATAAATAAAAGGTTTTCATACTACCTTCATATTACTGAGTGCTGGGTCATTTATGCCTGACTTTGGAAGTAGGACATAATTTCATGCTACAGTTAAGCACATTCTAAAGATATGGCTCTAGACCACCACACATGAAAAGAAATGATTTATCCCCCCATAGGCGTAAACAAAGTGTATTTTTAGAGAACACAGGTTTATTTTTCTAATGTTAAACATCTGAGAGAGGGCATTTTATGCATATAATCATGCATTGCTTACCTTCTATGTTCCTCCTGTTTCACAATGACTCAATTTAGTACCCAAAGTGGAACGGAAGAGGTCAAAGTCTGCGTTTATCCATTAACCAAAGTCATGGAATGTATCCAAAACACAACAAATATCATCCTACAATATGTAGATTATATAGCAGAAGAAATACTGCGCCCTCTCCTGGGCTTAGTTAGGATGGTATAATGCCCTGCCCTGCCCTGTGCCTGATGAGGGGGGTAGAGGGCTAATCATGAACAGGATTAAGTGGATGGGGTAATGGATGTATGGATGGAGAAATATTATTGTATTTAAACATGTCCATGACTGTCTAACTTCAATAACAATAATCAACATGATTATATTATAGTTAAGTCACATTATAGTGTGATACCCTTCCCTGCGCCCAGTGAGGGGGTAGGGGACTAACCGTGACCCTGATAAGGATTAAGCGGGGGCGATAATGAATGAATAATGAATATATTATAGTTTTTCTTTAATGCATCTCACTCTGTTCTTACAGACTGGTTTCATAGGCACTTTAAGAACTCTATTGGTTTTTATAATGAGCTTAATTTGCTGATTTAAGGGTTTTAGTAGCCCAGCCCATCATACGGCCAAAATGCCAGCACATACATAAATTACAGTAGACAAATAGAAGAGCTCAGGTCCAGCTCTTAATGTTCTCCAGGTCTCTCCGACTAGATAAACAGAACGGCTGACTTTTCACGACTGTGCCAACTGCTATGACAGGACAGAGTGCTCTGCACAAGGCCCACTTAACTATCCTTATGTGGTCATTCAAGATCACAGTCTTAGTCATTCCTCATGAGGAAAATCACCCAGCAGGAACATTCTAGTTTATGACGTCAACCTCAATTACCTCTAACAGCATTTCTGTTCAACACCAGTATACCAATACAGATATTTTCAAATCTTCATTTATCACCCTACATTATAAATGATGAAATACATGTAGCACCATAGCCATGGCACAATCTTGTTTTTGTGCTTTATTGCAAAATCAAATCCTTAACTCTTCTGAATGAGATCTACACGGAGCTGTACATCAGATGAAGAGGAGAAGTCAGTACTGAACATGAGGTCAGACAGACTGAAACAGCAGCCAGGAGACCAGCAGCCCAGGAGAAGCCCATCGAATGCAATGATCTCCATCAAAACTGTTCTGACTAAAGAAGTTGCTGGAATGGGGTGGGGTGGGGGGGACAGTCTCTGGACTGAAGGAAAAGATAATCAGGATGGTGTTTGGTTTTTTTTTTTTGTTTTTTTTTCAATAAATTTTTTTAAATGGGTGCAACATCCATGCTTTAGTAACCTTTTTCACTGAACACAGTTGTCTCCTCTAACACACTGGATCATCTAGTCTCATAGTTTCAACTGGTCAGACTGGTAGCAGAGCAGAGCGCTATGATTGCTGAAGAGACGCACCCTCTTCAACCCGTAAAAACACTTTGAGAACTTCCTCCTGTGGTCCTGAAGTAATCCAGTCCAACAGGTTTCAGGTTAAAGTCAAACTTCAGCAGCATCTGCTCTGCGAAGAGAAGATGACGAAGGTTTGGAGTGAAATCGGAGGTTTGACTTTCTGACTAAAGAGAGAGAAGAACATTAGTGTGGAGAACAGACTGAAAGCTGTTCTCTGACATCTGCCTCTGATTGTTAGTGTGGGCTTTACTTCCTCTGTGTGGATTTACAGAATAGAAGCTGAAGAAGGGGCGATGACCACCAAAATGAGCTTCTCTGAGGATCAGGACACACCGAGAGCTGAGAGGTGAGACAATCGTGAGATTTTGTGGAAAGAGTGAATGTTCTCGTCTACACCCAAATGCAGGAAAGTCTGTAGATGAGGTTTGATTTTTTGTGTTTTAGACTGATTCAGGATAAAAAATCAGACTCGCCTGAACCCAGCTGTGTGTCCTTCAAGAGTGACCAGTCAATGGACGAGCCAATAAAATTTAGAGAAGATACCCGATCTACTGAGTTCAGGTGCGAATGATCCTAACACTGAAGAATTAGATTAACAGATTTTACTTTATCATCTAATCTAAATGTGTAATGTAGTAAAACACTATAATACATATCAGATCTATAATTACTGACAGATAGTAAAAGTGGTTTTTATAAATAAGTCAATTTAAGTTTTTTTTATTTTTTTATTTTTTTACAAAAAATAGACCCTTAGATTTACTGAATTAATGCTACATGTTAAACTTTTACGCCAGAATGTTTATTTGATGACATTTACCATCCATTTAAAAACTCTTAGTTTTTCATGTCTGACTGTAACATCATTTCTCTTTGTTGTTTTAGTGCGATTCAGAGAGAGCGATCAAACCCACCTGAACACAGTCACTTGTCCATGAAGAGTGACCGGTCAATGACCCCTCCATTAAAGTTCAGAGACGAGGACATTTCTACAGAACTCGTGTGAAGATATTTTTTAGTTTTTCTACATCACACACCTGATGTTCTCATACTCCTCTTTAAGAACCCAGGATCTACAGTGTGAGGAACACTGATTTAGAGGACTGAATTAAAGCTCAGTACACTGATTTTATGATCAGTCTCAGATGTTCCTGTAACATTTATAATATTGATGATGTATCTGGGATTTCTACACAGTGAATGGAACTGAAATTTGAAATGAATTCATTCTAATATATTGAAGTGTGTTTATTGTGCTGTTCAGATTGTCTAAAATATCTTACTTATCTTATTTACTGACAGTGAGCAGAAGAGCTCAGATATGAGCAGAAGAAATACAGACTTCATCAAGGTGAGAGAGAGAGATTAATATAAATGTAATATGCTCATGCTCTGGTTGTTCTCAGATTGTTCTTAGATTGACTGTGTATGTGTTCAGACTGTGTGTAAATGTAATTTTTGTTTGGGGGTAAAATACACTTGTATACTCTTCTAGACGGGTTCACTACAGCTACTGTTTAAAACTTCTTCAATAAATATGGACATTTACAGTCATTTTTTAAATCTGATTTATGAAGGTTTTCATCTGAGTCTTCTCCATGATTAAGAATAACGGTCACCTCATATTTATATGCTTACGAGAGAATAATCTTTATTAACATCTCTAACGGTGCCAGTAATTCATGGAGCTTCATATTAGGATAAGAATTATTTACTATTTTATGCACTTACAGTCTGAATCAGCTGAAACTCTTGATTCTTCATTATATAAAATATTGAAATAATAAATTAATTTCTTAATCTTTATTGGTAATCAGGATCTGGAGCACAAAGTCATCTCTGTGGTGAAGAACCAGCTGAAGAGGTTTGTGAAGCTGCTGAATCTGGATTACCCAGCATGCTCTGAGAGAGAGGTGGAGGATGAAGGGGATCAGAGTGTCAGAGAGGAGGTGATGAAGATCACACTGCAAGTCCTGAGGACAATGAAGCAGACAGACCTTGCTAACAGACTACTGAGCAGTAAGACATCAGGGTCATGTGATCACTAATTATGGGTCATTAAGACGTGTTTTACAATTAATAATCTAGACTTAATCTGAATCTGTAAACTAGCTGTACATTAATGTGGAGAGTTTTGGTTAAATATTGAATATTAGAGCTGAACTATTAGTTTAAAAGTGGTGAACATCCTTTTATATAACGGCACCAAAATGTCACATTGTCCTTTAAACAACATTAAACATCAATAAAACTTAATGTCTTACTGTTTATTGTTTCATCTTTTTGCATTAGAACTGGCTCCTTCTTGTCATCAAAAGCTGAAATCATTACTGAAGGAAAAATTTCAGAAGATTAATGAAGGAATCTCAAATTCTGGAAGCTCAACTCTTCTGAATGAGATCTACACAGAGCTGTACATCACGGAGGGAGAGTGTGGAGAGGTCAACACTGAACATGAGGTCAGACAGATTGAAATAGCATCCAGGAGACCAGCAGCGCAGGGGAAACCCATCAAATGCAATGATCTCTTTAAAGATCAGTCCATCAGAACTGTTCTGACTAAAGGAGTTGCTGGAATTGGAAAAACGGTCTCTGTGCAGAAGTTCATTCTGGACTGGGCTGAAGACAAAGCTAATCAGGATGTCCTCTTTATATACCCACTTCCTTTTAGAGAGCTGAATTTGATAAAAGAAAAGCTCAGTTTATTAACTCTTCTTCACAGATTTTTCAGAGACATAAAAGATCTAAAACCAGAAGGCTATTATCAGTACAAAGTCATATTCATCTTTGATGGTCTGGATGAGTGTCGACTTCCTCTAGATTTCCAGAACAATGAGAATGTATTTGATGTAACACAGGTAGCCTCGGTGGATGTGCTGCTGACAAACCTCATTAAAGGGAATCTTCTTCCCTCTGCTCTCCTCTGGATCACTACTCGACCAGCAGCAGCCAATCAGATCCCTCATGACTGTATTGACCAGGTAACAGAGGTACGAGGGTTCAGTGATCCTCAGAAAGAGGAATACTTCAGGAAGAGAATCGGTGATCAGAGCATCGCTGAGAGAATCATTACTCATGTGAAGTCCTCAAGAAGTCTCTACATCATGTGTCACATCCCAGTCTTCTGCTGGATATCATCCACAGTTCTAGATAGGATGTTTGGTGAAGCAGAGAGAGGAGAGATCCCCAAAACTCTGACTCAGATGTTCACACATTTCCTGATCTTTCACATCAAACACAGGAACCAGAAGTACCAGAGAAAAAGTGACATTGATCCTAATCCGACTAGAAAGATCATCCTGGCACTGGGAAAACTGGCTTTCCAGCAGCTGGAGACAGGAAACCTGATCTTCTATGAAGAAGACCTGAAGGAGTGTGGCATTGATGTCCGAGAAGTGTCTGTGTACTCAGGAGTTTGTACCCAGATCTTCAGAAAGGAGTTTGGGCTGCACCTGGGGAAAGTTTTCAGTTTTGTTCATCTGAGTGTTCAGGAGTTTCTGGCTGCTTTATACACCTTTATTTCCTTCATCTCTGAAAACAGAAATCTGCTGCTACCACAAGTCTCTGGATCTTCTGGCTTCTTTAGAACGTCATCAATGTTTGACTTCATCAAAAGTGCAGTGGACAAGACCTTACAGAGTAAGAATGGACACCTGGACCTTTTCCTCCGCTTCCTTCTGGGTCTCTCGCTAGAGTCCAATCAGACTCTCTTACGAGACCTACTGACTTGGACAGGAAGCAGCTCTCACAGCAAAGAGGAAACAGTCCAGTACATCAAGAAGAAGATCAGAGACAATCCCTCTCCAGAGAAAACCATCAATCTCTTCCACTGTCTGAATGAACTGGGTGATCATTCTCTAGTTCGGGAAGTCCAGTCGTACCTGAACAGAGGAGGTCTTGGAAGTCTCAGTAAAGCTAAACTGTCTCTTTCTCAGTGGTCAGCTGTGAGTTTTGTGATGCTGAATTCAGAAGAGAAGCTGGATGAGTTTGACCTGAGAAATTTTGACAGATCAGATGAATGTCTTCTGAGGCTTCTTCCTCTGGT
Organism: Crenuchus spilurus; assembly: GCA_036984385.1. Taxonomy (NCBI): domain Eukaryota; kingdom Metazoa; phylum Chordata; class Actinopteri; order Characiformes; family Crenuchidae; genus Crenuchus; species Crenuchus spilurus. The sequence goes on along the minus strand of BRDA01005396.1, from coordinate 85,263 downwards.
CAAAACTTCCAGAAAAGCTGTGTGGGTATTTTAATTTAGAAATGTTATATTGAAATGTTTATTGTTTTAATATTGATCAGGAATATTATATTCCAATTTAAGATTGAGTTTAGATTATATTCCATTCCTTCCGCAAGTTTTCATTATGGGTTTGTCTGAGTTTCAAACATGACAGTAGCTCTTTTTGCTGTTTACAATGAAGATAAATGATCCAAATCTTACAGAAATGGAGTATAATAATACATTTTCTGCTTACAGTATTTGTTCTTCACTGAGACCATTTCATCTTTAGAAAATAATTCAGATAAACTTGTTCATTTTTATTATATAAAGGCCAAAATTTTACTGACTGAACAATTGTGAGGTATTTTCACATGCAAGTTGGAGAAAATAAAAGGGCATCCAAATATGTCTCAAAATTAATCGGGGTACCAGGGAAGAGTTTGCAGTGTAAACTGGAGAAATTGAGAACAAAATAAATAAAAGTGAAGTTCACAACCAGCATTATGACCTTATATTACTCATTATATTGTGTATATATTTTAATATGCTGTATTTTCTCTTATACAGTTTCACTGAATGTAAACTCAGTGAACAGTCCTGTGATTATCTGAGGTCAGTTTTAGAGTCCAAAAACTCCTCTCTGAAGGAACTGGATCTAAGTAATAACGACATACTGGATTCAGGAGTGGAGAAACTCTCTGCTGGACTACAGAGTTCACACTGTAAACTGGAAATACTCAGGTCAGATCATGACTGAATTATAAATATTAAAGTATAACATTCAGGAATTTACCAACATTAATTTTATATCAAAAACAGGGTCATTGTTACAGTCCCCTCCAACATTTTTCCAGGATTTGAACTTACCCTCTGTTCATTCTTGATCTGATTTCAAATACATTCTGAAAAAATTCTCTTTAATAAATCCACATGTGCACAAATTATTGGCACCTTTACATTTGAATACTTTGGTAATAAAACTGCATTTTATCTTTTCTTAAAACATCATACAAAGTTGTAGATTATGGCAAAGGGAATTTTTAGAAAATTCTTTAACTTCTACAGACTGTCAAAGGGTCTAGATATTTTCTTTCTGTGTGTGTGTGTGTGTGTGTGTGTGTGTGTGTGTGTGTGTGTGATATTTGGTAGATTTTGTACTCTCATTGTTACTATATATTCCTTTCTGCAGGTTGTCAGGTTGTATGGTTACAGAGAAAGGCTGTTCTTCTCTAGCTTCAGCTCTGAAATCAAACCCCTCCCACCTGAGAGAACTGGATCTGACCTATAATCACCCAGAAGACTCTGGGGTGAATCAGCTCCTTGATCTACAGGAAAATCCTTATTATAAACTGGACACACTCATGTATGTATTAGTTTACCATTTGTATAAACTCTACAGTAATAGCATACAGTACACTAAATAGTGCTATATCAGTATGCCTACAGTAAATGTAGTATATTGGAGCACATACATTTCTAAATTCCAAATATTTCTAATCAAAATAGCAGCTTAAGTTGGATTATTGGTTTAATAAACTACATAGATTGGATATACTGTACATTGAACTAATGTACATATCCTTTTTAAGTAATAACAGTACAGAAAGTCTATATGAACTCATGCAGTACAAAACTACTTACTCTTGTAAAGTTTCTGTCCCACATCCACAAATAAGCTACTTTAGATAAAATAACAGGTTCCTTGATAAACACACAGCAGTCAAAAGAAAATCAGTAAAGCAATAATTAATTTAAAAAAAATCTCTAATTATGATATATATAGATATATTAAAAAAAAATCTCTAAATATGATATATATATACTGTACTATGTTGATCTTCATCTTCAGTAATAAGTTCAAGTGTTTAGATGGATTCATCTGAACCCATAACTCTGGAGTTTAGTTGATAATTGTAGTGTTTATGAATTTGATGTTCAGTTTTCACAGCTGTTTGTTCATATTTAATAAATATTCAGCCAAATTAATCATTAATAATATTAGAGATACACTTTAGTTACACTTTCACTGTGTGTGTCTGTGTGTGTTTAGAATGGAACATGGAGGAGGAAACAGAATCACACCAGGACTCAAGAAATGTAAGATATCTATATATATATTTATATATATCTGCATTTACTGTAAATTCACACTGAAAATTCTTTATTTTAGATTTCTGTCGGCTGACTTTGAATCCTAACACAGCAAGTTGTCATCTCGTTCTGTCTGAGGAGAACAGAGAGGTGAAGTGGAGTCATAAAGACCAGAGTTACACTCATCATCCGGATAGATTTGACTGGTGTTTTCAGGTGTTGAGTAATGAGTATGTGAGTGGACGCTGTTACTGGGAGGTTGAATGGAGTGGAGATGTGTATATATCGGTGTCATATAAAGATATCAGGAGGAAAGGACGTGGTGATGACAGCAGGTTTGGATACAATGATCAGTCTTGGAGCCTGTACTGTTCTTCCTCTTCCTCTTCCTCTCCCTGTTTTCTCCACAAAAACATTGAGACTGATCTCTCAGCTAATCCATCCTCCAGAATAGGAGTGTATGTAGATTACAATGCAGGAACTCTGTCCTTCTACAACATCTACAGATACACACTGACCCTCCTACATACAGTCCACACCACCTTCACTCAGCCTCTCTATGCTGGCTTTTGTGTTATTGATGGAACTGTGAGGTTCTGTGATGAACAATGATCAGACTGTAGATGGCTGCCGGATTGGTTAACCCAGAGGCGAGTCATGAACCCTGTCTACAGTCAGAGTGCACAACATAAAGGGGTGTTTTTCCTGTATACTTTTTGAGTACAAGAAGGTTTGCACTATACACTGTCTGTAATTATTCTTTAAATTATGTTTTGTTTTTGTTTTTTACCTTTTAAGACACAAAGACAAAATACTTTCAGTGTTGTCAATGACAAATGTAATGATTTTTCTTAAACACATTTAGAAATTTGTCTGCAATACACTCTCCAAGTTGGGGTAGAGGCTCAAAAGTACAAGTAACACTGTTCTGCATAGTTCCACAATTAATGGTTTAACTGTTAATTGATGAGATTGTCAATATTGAGTATTAAAGGATTGTCTACCAAAGGCTTAGTCTTTACAAGCAGGGATGGGTTGTGGTTCATCGCTTTGTGCCAAATCTGATGAGTCAGTCAGTTCAGAGTTTTACTTTTTCTAGTTCATATTATGAAAAGATTCAGGGAGTCAGAGGAAATCTAGAGTGAGTGTGCTTGACTGACCAACATGCTGTCCAGATCCATCTCCCATTGAAACTGTATGGCACATCAGAAAGGGGAGAACTGGACAATGGTGACTGCAGACTGTTGAGTAGGATAAGTCTTGTTCCACTTGCAAATCTGCAACAATATCTTCAATTCAGAAACAATGAAAAAAAATAATAAAAGAAAGTTCAAGTGAGTTAGTGGTAATTGTCTCTGTCCCAAATTATTGCATTGCCTTAATTTCTAAATTGGTTTGAATTTAACAAATAGAATTAACTTTATTGAAAATACTGAACATCTTTGTCCTTTTTCTGTAAAAGTTTGAATGAATGAATGAATGAATGAATTACAAATTTCATTGCATTTTTAGAAAGTGTGTTTTCTGAAAATGGGTTTTTGAGGCGGGGTTGGTCCTGCGTCATGCATTACTAAAATGCATTTTCTAAAAAGACTTTGTCCTGTCTTGCTCCATAGAAAGAGTAGCTCCTGAATCACTGGCGTACATACCAACATAATGAAGTAATTTCCATGTGGGTTACAGACTGGACAATACTGTCCAGAAATCCAGTAGACTGAGAATGAACTAAACAGTGATTTTATTTGCAAATCTCTGAGAGCATTCATAATGTATTGAAATGGAATTCAGTATTCTAATAAACAACATTACACATTTCTTCCAAACCTTTGAATTGTAAATATTCACAGGGCCCCTGCATGAACTCCTGGAAGTTTGAAATGATTTTCTACATGTTTGTATATTTTCTTAATGTGCCTCACATTTGGATCTCTCAGCTGTGAGTGTCTTATCAAGAGCATATATTGCATAGTTATTTCCACATTAATGAAATTCTGATAGCAGAGTGAAACCAAAACTCTGCATTCCATAGCAGTCAAACTGTGTGTACTGTTAATTTTCTTATTAGTTTACCTGATAGAAGCCCATATAAGAAAGATCACACAATTCTCCATGTAGTAAATGTTTTTGGTTTATTTCTTGACTTTGTAAAACAATATTTCCTTAACACCAAAAAAGGTTTATAATGTAGCCTAACTACTAAAAATGGAAAAAATCCCAAAAACATTCAGAACAAGCTTTAGCCCCGCCAAAGCACTAGTCCAAAAGGCCTCAACACTGAAATCACAGTGAACTGACACACTGCTTCATTCCTACTAAACATCACTTGCTTAGCAATTTTCACACATTTTAAACCCAGTTACAAAGCTGGATTTACTTGAGTACATGTGTTCAAATGTGACATTACAAAAACTGACATATCCAAAGACTTGAATACTTGACCAGGGATGCAAGAACCCAAAAACAAGTATATAAGGGTCCTATGTCCCAAATGATCACATTTATATATTACATTGCAGAACACATAAATAACATGTAAAAATCATATAAAATAAACAGGAATCCTACAAAGCCAAGTTTTCTGGGGTAACAAACAGACTTTGCATTCTCCATCAGGTTAATGTTTTGTTTATTGACTGTAAAGGAGACAACCTGATAAATTTGGAAATGTGGGCTCAAGCTTGATTGTCCATAGAAAAACCTGCCAGTCAAATGCAGTCCATATTGGAAAAAGGCTGTTCATAAATCCTTTCATGGGATACAAATGCATATAAATTGTTTTGTTGCAAACTCAAATAGAGAAAGCTATAGCTAATTAATAGCTAATTAATATATACTTTACACATCTAAAATTGTAAATTGTAGTGATTCAACAGTCATACTAAAACTGAAAAGTAGAAATGTCTCAGAAATATCAATTTTCTCTTGTGCAAAACCATAACTGTGTGCAATTAACAGTGTAGAGCAATACGTTTACAACCTACCTTAAACCCTCAACTTTTCACTTCACAGTTTTCTGAAATAAACACTCAAAGAGTGCTCAGACAAGTTTCAGACAAGCTTTTATATATAGCTAAAATGAATCCTTATGAAGATAAATTTCACTGCTATATGTTGACTATATACACTGCTATATGATGACATTCAAATCTCTCTTTAACCCAACATGACAAAGATGTGTGATTGTCTGATAAAGTCCATGAGGATATACTATGAAACATCCACTCTGGATCATTTTAATAAGCCTATATAAAGATGTTAACACTGATAAAGGTAAAATAAAGCAATTGCTAAATATAGTCTTACAAAACCAACTAACATTGTCAAACCTTCCTCTGTTACAGTACATGATTGGAAATCCCTGTTAGGATCTTTGCGAACACTTTTAGAAAAAAGTTACTACACTGTACCTTACAGGGTGAAAATGCTTTTGTTTGTTTTTTAATTAGGTAACATAACTACTGTATTCTGCACAGACTCCATCCAATCTTAAATTGCAGGCATTGAATTTTATTTTTCAACTTAAAAAAGTTAACAAACGGTACAAATATCCACCTTTTCCCTGGGAAAATGAATGAACTGTACTCATTTAAGGTATATAACTGAACATTTAAGGATCACTGTTGTACCTTTTGAGGGTACATTTACATTGTTCATACCTTAGAGGACAAAGGTATACAGTGAGGAAAATAAGTATTTGAACACCCTGCGAATTTGCAAGTTCTCCCACTTAGAAATCATGGAGGGGTCTGAAATTTTCATCTTAGGTGCATGTCCACTGTGAGAGACACAATCTAAAAGAAAAAATCCAGAAATCACAGTGGACATGCATCTAAGATGAAAATTTCAGACTCGTCCATGATTTCTAAGTGGGAGAACTTGCAAATTCACAGGGTGTTCAAATACTTTTCCTCACTGTATCTGTACAGTACTTTTTTTCTGACAGTGAACAAATAGACTGATGGGTATAATGAGTATTATTTTGAAAACAGGTGCTCCCTTTGAACAGGGGAATGAAGATGGGATTAAAAAAAAAACAGAAGCATGCAAAACCTGCACTGACATAATTGTTGCAATAATTTTTGCTTATTCGGTAGAGATACAGTACCATTATAGGCATTAGTTGAGGTGAAAGCACTACAGTCCTTTGATTAAATCAACTGTTGTAACTGTACAATAAAATCTATGAGAACTGTTAGTTTGAGCCATATTAAGGCACTCAAAGATTCTGTGATTAGTAAATGTGGTAAACATGCCATTAAAGACCTGTAATAAATGACAGCACCTAATAATCTGGTCACAGAGCACCTTTAGACTGCTGGGTTGGGTCTGAGGATAGAAATGTTTCAAATGGTTACTATGCAACTTGCTGGTGCTAAGGCAGCCCATCACTCTGCTTTATTCAACTAAAAAAAGTTTAATGCATTCACATGAATTTAAGTATGCGACACAGACATATGCAACAATGATCCATGTGATTTTAAATCAATGTGAATTTAAATCCATGTGAACTGTTTATTAAATGATGAAGTAATTATTCTTTTATTCTTCTATGCCTTCAAGTCATCCTTATGAAGAAGAAATATTTGGGAATATGAAAAAGGAAGTTTACGCTATTACTTAAAGTGAAAAATTGAAAGCCTTGGGCTTCAAGAGCGTGTAGAAATACCCCCACAAAAATCCACCTGCTCATAAAAGGGCAAAAAAATAAGTTAAAGCAGTCACAAAATATGAAATGTACTTCCAGTCCAGCACATTCTTCATTCCTCAGAATAAATTTTTGTGTTTGTGAAAAGATCCAATGAAATTCCTTAAGACTGTGGTAAGTGCTGTTTGATGATCTCTTTGGACTGAGGAGGTATCCGGTCTGGAAAGCGCACCTGGAATTCCACTATCATGTCCCCACGCTGGGAAGGATTCTTGGGGAAAGGTAGGCCCTCACCTCTGAGTCTCTTAATGGTTCCTGGTTTGATGATATCATTACAGGGCAGCGAGATTACCCGGTTCTCCATGGTGGGAATGTTCACTGTGCAACCACACAGAGCCTGAAAAAACAGAACAGAGTTTTGTTGGATAAAGGAGTTAATGGCTGCTACAAAAATAAAAACAAATAAGAAATTGGTGCAAAATCATTTCTAATCTACAGACAATTAATATTGTTTCAGAAGGTGGTGTTTATCGAATATATTAAGGGATTAAACTCATGTCCTCTCTATAGGATGATCTAGCCAATTTGTCCTTACTGACAATCGTAAGATATTGCAACTTCAGGCTGGTTGTAAATAACTGCTTTGCCACAGTACACTACATGTTCAAAAGTATCTAGACACCAGTTATAGTTAGTGAATTCAGCTACAGTGTGGCTTGAAACTATTTAGAACTGTTTATATTTATATATAACCATAGCCATAACACTCATTCACAGAAGTCCTAAAAACAGATGAAGAGAAGCCAATTTAAAAAAATGACAAATATTGTACTTGATAATTTTTTGAAAAATGATGCACTTATATATATATATATATATATATATATATATATATATGAGGGTTAAAAGTATGTTAACGTCTAGGATTAGCACTTAAAGACATTTGTAGAAGTGTATCATGGCACGAACAAAGTTGTTCAAAGAGTTGATGAAGCTCATTGCTGGGAAAAGGTTACAAATCCACCACAGAGATTGTGTACAAATGAAGGGAAATCATTCAAAGCCAAGTTATATTAATCATTCATCTTTTCCATCTTAAACTGTATGACCATTTATTGCTATTATTACCTGAGATTTGTCCACAAGGCTAAAGTTAATGTCACGGCACAGTACAGTCTGAGTGCTCAGAAAACATGAAAGTACATAAAAGTACAGAAGTATGAGAAAATAATTGAGGATGACTCACTCCAGGAAGATTCTTTGAGAAAGTTTAATGCTTGGCTTACGTAAATGTGGATAAGTGACTGTCTGATGTCTAGTATCTAAGTGAGTGTGTCGGCTGGTAGTAGAGGGGGGCTAATGGCACATACTGAAAGCTAATTTTAGATGCTGCTCTCATTTTGCGGCACTGATGGAGAAACAGAAGTATCAGCTGAGGTCGTAAATTGTTGGCAAGTTTGTCAGAGAAGTCTAAACCAATCTGTGACTACAAAGAATTTTCATCGGTGGGACTCCTGGCTTTTCCCTTAATTGATGGTAGATACAAACTAGATTTACAGAAATGGCTCGCTTGAAATATTTTTCCACTTACTCCATAGGCCGACACATGCTTGTTTGGCTAAGATGCATCATTTGGTGACGCATCATTTTGTTACTTTTACATTTTGTTAACAATTAGTCTGGATATGGTTTGAGCAGGTGAAGGATGTTCTGGTAATGTATTTTTACAAAAAAAAAAAAAAAGTAGAATATTTACATGGAATATTGAAATCGAATATTGAAAAAATGGAATACTGAATTCTAGTGTTACTTGTTCTAATGCAACAATACCATCACAGCTCCAGTTATGAACTAAAGAAGAAAAATGCGGTCTCCAAGCATATCTTGACTGAGGTACATCTGAGTCGAATATAATTTCTGAGTTCACCATTCCTTTAAAAAAATCTCGACAGAATGTACAAGATTAAAATGGATGCTGCAAATGCACAGTATGACTCACAATCTCTACCTGGCTTGGGCTGTGAAAAAAGAGCTGATAAGGTTTAAAGCGGATGACTTTAGGAAGACAGGGTAACTTTTTTTCTTTCTGGGATTTTCATAGTTTTAATCCAAGACTCAATCCAAAGGCCTCCCCTGCAGCACACTAAATCAAAGCCTCAAGCATTAGTTGCCATCTCAACTGTCTTTCTAACGCAGGATGTGGAAGGTATGCTGGCTAAATCCGAGAAGTTAAATCTGTGACAGAACTCATCACAGTTCCAGCTTCATAGAGCCTGCATTTTTTAAACATTAATTCATCTCAATTTATGGAGGCACAGCTTATCTTCAGCTTTCTTATCACGAAGCATGGCATAGCATACACCCTTGGATAGTTACTTAGGAGTTGCCCCAAGAGATAGGGAGATGTGTTGGCAGTGACATCAGCTCAGGGAGTAGCAATAAGGGGGGGATTCATGGAAAGAAGGCCGTGGCTGAAGCTAACACAAACATTTGGCCTTGACCACATGCCAGGCATCTTCATGAGTGACCTAATGTGGAACAATGGCTGAGGAGTAATGGTTTCCCAAACAGCAACTAGGCTAGCTGCTAAAATGAATCGACTTCAACATAGTCTCCACTTAATTAGGGCTAAGACAAAGTTTAATTTCGCAGAAGATTGTATTGTGTAAGACTAGAATTAGTGTACGTAAGCCTATTTAATTAATTTAGTGCCAATTTACTGTTTTTTAACATTTTAATCAAATGACAGCTCTATAGTACAGAAAAGAAGATACCTTTACATTAAAGTTGAGTAAGGGTAATCTGCCTCCATTTTTCTTCAGCAAAATGTGTTTACAACAAACAGGCAGACAAAGATTTATGATGTGAGCTGGCATGGCCCTGAGAGAGCAGCAGATGGCAGAATACTTTATTGCCTCTGTGATATTATAGCTGCACCAGCTTCTTATCAAGTTTCAATGTGGCCATCTAATGAGTATGATGAGGAGAAACAGCATATCTATGCCATCCTCTGGAAAGTTATTAAACTCTGTCCCAGATTAGTGGCTCCACTAAATGAAAACATGTTTTCGTTGCACGCTAGTCCTAAAGACCACATTAGAACTAAGCTAAATGCAGTCTTGTCTATTTTAGGTAAAGCAGGATATGATTTTATAGGCTTAGAGGCCCTGCAGACATTTAATTTAGGTGGCCCAAGAGATCTATTGGCTTGACTGAGATGATGTTGTCACATTTTTGAGAACAGCAATTTATTAAGCTTTCAAACAGCTACATGAGGACAAATATCCACTTTTATTAGCATTACAAGAAATGATGGCAATTTTCTGAAATGAAACGCATCAAGGTGACTCAAGATGCGGATTAAGACTATTTTTGGGTTCTTGAGTGAGAGTCTGTGAGGGAAGAGTTGGATGTCCAATTTCTTTTCTAGGTCCGGAGAGTAACATAGAAAAATTTGGTTTCAGTCAAAGCAAGGTCAGATAATCTGATCTTTCCTTAGTCCTTTTACTACCATCTTAGGCTAAATTAGAAGTTAACAGCATATTTTCATGAGCGTGCTAGTCAGACTAAGTGCAGACTCAACTGCTGCATTGCACCAGTGAACAATAGCTTCTCCGAGTTACATTACAAGGAATCAGCCAGGTCATATATTTATCTCTAACAATGTGAACAGGTTCAAATCCAGAGATGAAAGTGAACCAGAGATGAGTGCAGTAGCCTAAACTGAAATTCAAGTAAAAGTATTGTAGCTTCAGTGAAAAAATGGAAAATCAGCCTAGCATAAAATACTGATCAAAAAGTACTTGCACAGGACTGCAGTGCAGCTTCTTAAAACATCCATCAGTTATTCTATTTTTAGATTTTTTTTGTGAGAGATGTGAGCAACAGTGAAGAAGTCCAGGTGCTGAACTAACAAAATAGAATTAAATTAACCTCAAGAGAAATTGATCCATGAAGAGGACATAAGTAAATAATACATTTTTCCTCAAAAAATATAATTGAAAATACTCAAAAAAGAAGTTTTATTTATATATATATATATATATATATATATATATAATATATATAAAATTGAAATTCAGTACACGTAGCTAAGCAAATGTAACTGGTTACTGCACGTTTCTAATGTGAAAATACTTTTGGTTTGTAATATACAGAAGCACTATTACATCTAGTATTTCCTACCAACATGTTAATTGCGATTTGAACGTTAATTCATCAACCTAACTGTATTCTGTTCTGCACCGGGTCACTTTTCCTTCTTTATTGGTACTGTACATCCTCGAACAGCTTTCCTGCTCTTGTGATTCAGCAGAATATTCCCTCTGAAATAGCATTTGCTATTAAACCAACAACCAAAAATACACATTTGCCTTTTGCTGCACTTGGATGACAAGTCTGTCTACACCTCTTGGCTTTGCTGGCTTTGTCTTTTTCAGAGCAAGCACTGTGTGCCCTGGCACATAACACCATACCACGACATTCTTGAGTTCTCACATTGTAGTGAGAGTGTAATTCATGCATTAGGCATGACCAGGCAGAGAACAGACTAGTTCAACAGCTCAAACTCGGGATATGTCCTGTAGAGATTTCTATCCCTCATACACTGGATCTTACCACCACAAAACAGAACAGGAAAGGGCAATTTCACTTCACTGTTATGTGGGCACATCTTTAAAGTGTCCACAAAATCCCTAATAGTGGTCATCCAAGATGTGATATGAAAGTTTGACCTTGAGCTGCAAGGCAGATTAAACTGAAGGTAGCAATTACACCTCTGCAGTTAGCATCATGCAATTGCATGCCTAAATCATTGCACTGCATCATGTTCACAAGTAATTTCCCATGTGGTTTCACTATCACTGAAAATGTTATCACTGTAGTAAAATGAGCAAAAGTATAGCTATAAACAGGTGTACTTGAAAAGTAACAATACACTACAGCAGCACATTAAATATTAAAATATATATACCTTTTAAAAACCTCACATGTATCCTTTCATCTCTGTTTATAAAAGGCATTTTTTTTGCAAGTAACAAGTGTACAGAAAATAAAACAGCAATCGTGTTCTTGTGAAAAACAGTCACAGTCTAGGTAAATTTAGTGACTACAGAGGTTAACAAGGTCAGAAGTTATTTTGAGCACATACAACTGATGCTAGCTAAGCCCTCTATTTCACCCTTTAAGTCCATGACAATAAGGAGGTAGTTGCCGAATGGTGGTCGAGTGATGGGACTGCAGTAAACCTGCCTAATCTATGTCTGGGCCTCATTTATTCCACAGCCAACTGATAAAACAACTATGCTCAATTTGTCTACCTGGTAATGAGACTGAATGAATGGTGGAAACTCACTGGCTCAGTGAAACCAATGTGTGAAAGGCAGATCATGGAATTTTTGACTATGCTGATATTCAAGCTAAGCAATGCATGTAATCCCATGATCCAAAGTGGGATTTAAACACAGTATAGTACATATCTTTATTCACAGTGCATACAACCAAGCTCAGCTATGTCTACTCACAATGCACTGAAGAAGTCACAGTCTAAAAGACCTCTTGACCTCTTTTTTCACACTACAATGTGTATCACGTCAAATGTGTTACAGCATTAAGAAGGCCTTAGCCTCCTCTGAAGGTCAACGGTTGTCAAACTTTATGAATCAGTACAAACTCTAGAGAACACCACCAAGAGGGAAGAAAGACAAGAATAAAACTAAAAAGCAACTCATGGCATTGTGTGGAAATTAAAGTCAGCTGAAATAATGTTAGCAATTTATGAAATATTTCTTTCTATATTCAATTTATATCCACTGTTCCACAGTCTTGCATTTCTACAGGTCTCAGCCATCATACTAAATGGTCCAATAGAGATATACAATAAGCTAAAAAATATATATTATTTGCTATTTTGCTTTGTTTGTTTTTCTGAATGTTTTATAAATGCACCTTTTAAGATAATGTTAAACCAAAACCTGTAACATCTGATATTACACATTAATCTGTGAGATAACAAACACACCTAATACAACCCAAATAAGTTGGGACACTTTATAAAATGTAAATACTGTAAAAACAGAATGCACGCCTTATATTGAAAACAGTACGAAGACAGCATATCATTTTTTTTTATTCTACTATTTTTTGACAAATACATGCCCATTTTGAATTTCATCACCTAATGTACAAAATATAAACAAGATTCAAGATTCAGTACCATTAATGCTGAACAATATATACAAGCAACATGTCCTCTTTTATAGGAGGAACCACTTACTCACTTCAGCAAGACAAGCCCAAACCATATTCTGCACAGAATGCTTCCAGAGTAAAAGAGATTGGGTGCTACACTGTCCTGCCTGCATTTCAAACCTGTCCGCAAAAACATTTGTTACATTATGAAACATTTCTCTTTCAAAACTACAGTATTTGGCCTCCTTTCTCAACATTTCTGCACTGTTATGTAGGCTTTGTATTATTTAATTAAATAAAGAGTGTAAAGGGTTGCACATTATTGCATTTTGCACAGCATCACAATTTTTGGAGATGGGGTTGTATTACTAATGTATTCAATAGAGCTGCAGTCTTTTTGTTATTCAGGCTCATGAAAATTAATTTTAAACAAGCTTATACCTTTACAGTTTTTACTCTATGCAGCTCCTTTTTATTACAAGTTAGTATTAATATAAGAACTCTCTTAGCTGTTTTGGGGATGCCCAACTATGAATAGCTTCAAATACTGCAGCTCTAATGTCTGTTGGCATGTACATGCCTCGACCTCTTTGACTCTCTTCTTTCTGTATGCTTACTGCAGCTCTTTCTCTTGCACTGCAGACTTGTTTCAATAATATAACACCAAAACTTTTTGAATAGGCAATATTGTGTAGAAGTCAAGCATGAAAGTGGCCCACAGGAATTTATATGCAATACATGAACCTTAATTCCCAAATAAATCTAAGTACCTGACAAAAACAAAGGTCCAGGACCACAGCAGACATTGTGACTTGCTTTAGGTGTCTGTTCAATGTAATTCATAATCTATTTAAGCTATTACCTCACCATGTTTTTACCATCACTCGTGTTTTTCCTGTTGTAACCAGGGCTGCAGTACTTGAGACCAGCTTATTAACCAATGCTTCCAGAGTTGAGATGGATGTGTTAAGAGCAGGGGAAGCACTAAAATTTACTCCAAGAACTGAACTAATCAATTTCCTATATAAAATAACACTATATTTAATTCTATGAGAAAGTAAAAACCATACCTCTTTAAGACTGATTCTGGCAGTGTATATAATGTTGGATCCATCTCTCTTGAAGTGCGGGTGCCCCTTGTCTTTCAGCACAAACGCAATGTCAGCTGGAATGTTCTCAGGCGTCTCATCGCCCTCTTTGGGGAAGGTGATCTTGGTCCCCTCTTTCCAGCCTCTCTTGATGACAATATTAAGAATCTTGTCTTCTGTCCGCATTGTTCTTCCATCTGGGTTGAGCCGTCTGCGAGTGATGCGCATGCGTTTGGTACATCCGTGGAAGATCTCCTCCAAAGACACTCGCAGCTCGTGCACCACAGGAGGGTCCTGGACCTTCCTTCTTCCTCCATGCAAAGGTTCATTACGATGCCTTCGACCATGATGAAAACCATTGATGCCATTGAAGCCAAAGTGGCTGAAGGAGCTGAAAGGGTCATCATCTCCATCCATGTCGATGTCCATGTCATGGTCCCCATGATCTGCAAAGCCATTGCTACTCCCTCTGTGACGTCCAGATCCAAAAAAAATATCAAAGGGGTTAGAGCCTCCAAAGAAAGAGGCAAAAGTGGCATGTGGGTCCCCATGAAAGGTGTAGTGATATGTAGTCCCCTGTCCACTCGATGAGCCACTTCCTCCAGTTTTGAGCCCTGAGAAAGAACATGAAATTAGTTACTGTCTTCAAATAAATGTTACTAGAGTTTTCTAGCAATATCAGAGAGTTTTTCGGCATGCCATTCTAAGTATGTACCATCACTTATTTCTAATCTTGCAGTGTTATCAAAAGACGGGGAACACCTACAAAGCGTTGTCAATACAAGTGAAGACTGCTAACAATATTTATCTCCCCCAACAAGTCAATCATGTCTTTTATCTTTTATCTACCTACACATTGTGTTCAGCTTCATCTTTCAAGAGCTGCTCAGAATCTATTTTGATGTGTTATTCTATCCATCACACTAGTCACGTGATTTAGATACACTGTAAGCTTGCTTTAATTTAGATTGGCAATCTGTGCTTAATAAGACGGGTGCCTTTCTGAGAATTTTGTCCAAAAATAAATGTTTGCCAGTGTCATTCTTAGTAACCTTGTATGGTCTTCTTATGGGAAGTGTCACAACATTTTTTTTAGCTTATCAGGATGCTTTTACATACTTGCTTTGACTGAGGAACATTCAAAATGTTCTACAATATTAACTACCCTGGTTTGTAGGTTGTTGCTGGAAGAAATGTATTTTCTTACAACGTGAACAGCAGATTCTGATCGACATATGAAACCATTATGAAGCAAGGTATTTGAAGGTCAACCTATATTCATCACATAGTACATTCAACATTTGTACAAATAACAGTTGAACTGACTACTTTGCTAGACTTCGCTGACAAAGGAGTGCGAATGCTTATCCCACAGAAATGGTCAAAACCAGGGCAAAAATTTTCCTGCCTGTCCTAAACGTCCATGTAAATGTGGAAGCCAGTTCAATTAATATTTTTATTAAAAGCTTGACTCCATACAAATTACTCTAAAAAGAGATATGGCATTATAATATGGCCTATATATATCATTAAAATACTGTATTTAGTGACAGACACTTATAAACCCACTACAGCTGGCAATGGAAAGGGTAATTTCATGGTTAGTTTATTAAGAACACTAATTAGCAAGCGTGAGTTCATGACATTGCAGTGAATTTGATTTCATTGCAACTGCTCACACTTCTCCATTTTGAAGTGTAAAGCTTGGTCAGGAAGGCTGCCAAGTGTCTCTCTTCTTTCTGTATTTAGAATCTGAGAGAAAAGACAACATAAATTCAGACAGATGGGTACAGTACACAGACATTCTCCTACACAAACAACCTACCTCACTTCTATTCTTACCCTGCAGCAAGTTTAACCCCTTAAACTCTAGGAAATCATTGCCAGGTCAAGACTTTATCATATTCATAGCAACATACATAACTTAGCATTTACTGGACAATAAGCCTTATTAATAAGTCTGATGTTTAAGGGGTTAACATAGTGGTCTGAAATTTGGAAAATACCTAACTGCAATAACCGTTGAATTATAATGGCATTGGGTGATATACTGTTTATACCAGTATACTGGATTTGGTGTTGAAATTATAATGAATTTAAGTTTTATCAATATTAATACATAGCAAAGAAGTGCATGTCCGACTGTAAATAAGATATAAAAAATAGAAACATAAACATCCTAATAAATAGCTACCCTCCTTTCCAGTTTTCTGGTTACTGTCTTATTATCATTACTGCAAACATGAAAGTCATCCACAGGTCTAAATAAGGGCTTCCTCAGCAAAGGCTCCAAATAGTGTTAAGTCATGTCTTCCTACAAAAGTTAAAAGTGTAACAATGTGAGATTCCATCTTTAACAATTGGGATTACAAGCCTACTGAGACGGCATTGAGTTGCTCTTTGGGATGCTGCAAAATTCACACCCTTTTGTTAAGCTGGACGATTAATGGCTTGTAATAAAGGACAAAGGCACACCCTGCAAATGCTGGGACTAGGGCTTAGTTGTCAACTTTGCATCTTCTCTCATAAAATATAGGCCACTCTGCATAGTTAATACAGCTATATCATTAAATATGCATCTTCTTCGCGCTTTGTGATTACCTTGAAACAGACATTAGCTCCTCCAGCCAAAACAAAAAATGGGGAAACCGTCATTAGAAGAGTAAGTGGGTCATATGGGAATAATCATATTCCCATCTGTTTAGCGACAGACCCAGTGAAAGTGGTGTTTTTAAACTGATACGTGAGAACAGTTTCTTAGTGATGTAAAATCTGCTGTTTGACTTCTTACTGATATGCAGAGCTGAAAAAGCTTCTGAGCCAGTGCTGGATCCTTGAAGGGCTATACCCTATCAAACTGCAGGGATGCATTACGTTATGTATTCTGCAGCTCTATATCAAACACTCGGTGCCTGAAGGATTTGCACGGCTTTATGGCTGGGGAGGTTTAAAGCGAGGCTACCCTCAAAGAGAATCTGTTTCACTATGGTCAAATCTGCAAGCTGCAGCAGCTACTTCTTGGAACAGTCTTAGGCTCTCTGACAGTTTCGTAGAATCTGTAAAAAGGTAGAGCATATAGAATCTGGAAGAAGAAACATCAAAGCATTGTTCATGTATTCCAGACTTGTAGCTCACATCTGAAAAACCAAGAATATACTGCTGTCTGATGAGTCATGCTGGCTTGTGGCCTGGTATGTATATGGGTATGGAATCAATTGATATATTTTTTACCACAGTCACAGGCTTTTTACATTAGAAACATTGCCATTTCTACCACTTCAGCAATAAGTGCTCAAACCTTTATTGTCTGAGATGTCTGTGAAAGTAACTGAATTGGCTTTAAATGTGAATAGAATTGTGCTATACTGCTGGAAGTGGTGGGACTGCATTTGGAAAGTGTAAAAATCAGCTGTGGAGCCACACGCAGAAGAACATTATCCTTTTATGGACCGAGACATTGTGTCTAGTGCTCATGTAAATACAAAGCTGTTTTGATCCATGAAACAATGTCCAGGCTCCTTTTAGTTGAGGACTGAATGTTCACATCTCCTTTTGTTGACAAAGGCATAAAAACAATGGAGGAAAAGATGATGCATTTTAAAAGCAATGGGCTGGTTGAGATTCATATGTTGTAACTGAAGTTTGCTGTTTTAATTTCATCCATCCATCCACTTATCCGTGTCCGGGTCAAGGGGGTAACAACCTAAGCAAAGTAGATCAGGCATCCCTCTCTCCAGCCACCTCTTCCAGCCCATATGGGAGGATTCCAAGGTGTTCCCAGGCCAGCTGAGAGATATAATCTCTCCAGCGTGTTCTAGGTCTTCCCTGGGGGTCTCCTCCTAACTTGACATGCCCGTAACACTTCACCCGGGAGACATCCAGGAGGCATCCGTACCAGGTGCCTGGACCACCTCAACTGGCTCCTCTCGACATGGAGGAGCAGCAGCTCTACTCCGAGCCCTTCCCAGATGTCCAAACTCTTCACACTATCTCTAAGGGGAAGCCCAGACACCTTACGAAGAAAACTTTTTTCAGCCGCTTGTATCCGCGATCTCATTCTTTCTGTCACTACCCAAAGCTCATGCACTAGACCAGGGATACTCTCAATAAAGCTCGCCGTGCTTTATTGGTGGCTCTCGTGACCAGTTACGAAAGTGCACCAGCACAGCCAAAGTATTTTAAAAGCATGCTACAGAGACATATACTGTAATGCGTTCTACATTCCAAGCACTTGCCCTCTCATTTTGCCTCGATTAAAGTTGGTTCCAAATGGGGGATACTGTGGAACCTGGCAACACCGGCACTGTTTCCAACAGCAGGCTGCACGAGACTCTTGCTGTTGCCAGGTTCACGGTTTAACACGTATAAAAGAACTAATAAAACACTTGTGTTACCATATTATTAATGACTTTAAGATAAATAGCAATAATCATAATAAATCCCTTATAAACAAAATGCTAAGTCGTACACTCGTACACAGTTGTTTTGCCATTCGCTTCAAACGTGTGACAGACATATTCTGGGCTAGTTTAAGCTTCTAAAGGGCGGGTTTTAGACTGACTTTAGGCTGGATATTTTGTTGGACCTGGCAACCCTGCAGCAGGGTGGCTACATGGCAGCAGCGATTCTATAAGCTAGCTAGAGCAACATATTCAGTGCGCAAAGGTTTACTCCATAGGTGGGTTGTTTATTTTTTTCCATTATTTGAGTGACTTGGGGTGATATTGTGGCTCTCTCTTTGACTTTGATCTGTCAATATGGCTCTTTTGAAAAAAATAGTGAGGATCACTGCACTAGACAATTAGCCTTCCATAATTGGTTAGCTATATTAGCCACAAAGCTTAGCTACGTTAAGCTGAAACTCTAGTGCCAAAGAACAACAGCAAACTTTAGACACAGTGTCTTGAGTGCATCAACTGCAATTAGTTTGAAGGCCAAAATTCTGTAAATGAATGTTTCATTGAACTGCTGCTTTAATTTATGGCAGACAGTTATGTAGACTTAAAATACGTGACAGATGTGCTGTGTGTGACCCTAGGTGCAAGACTCAATTTCAAAATAGAATCAACTGGAGTCTGCCACAAAGACTCTTATTGGTATAGTGTGTTGTGCTTGCCGGAGAGGGAGATTTGAACCACATGAGAAGCAGTGTTACCTACTGTGCTATACAAAGTGCTAAAATGTCGCACACAAACATCTTAAATAACTGCTGTTCATATACCGTTGCACTTACCATCCTCTCCGTACTGGTCATATATGACTCTCTTCTTTGGGTCACTCAGGACTTCATATGCCTCTGCTATCTCTTTGAACTTTTCTTCAGCATTAGGATCCTTGTTTTTATCTGGATGAAACTTCAGGGCCATCCTCCTGTAGGCCTTTTTGATCTCCTCTTCATTGGCACCAGACTGAATGCCCAGGATCTTATAGTAATCCTTTCCCATGGCTTTAACTGATGGTGTCTGGCCAGAACCACCCTTTCTTTCTAGGAATCAAAAGACAATGCAGGTTAGCTTTATACCAAAGAAATAACATCTTAAACATAAGTGACTGACAGCTACACAGAGTATGAAAAGGGAGACATTTTATGGAGAAAAATAATTGTGCCACTATGAGCAAA
Organism: Crenuchus spilurus; assembly: GCA_036984385.1. NCBI lineage: Eukaryota > Metazoa > Chordata > Actinopteri > Characiformes > Crenuchidae > Crenuchus > Crenuchus spilurus. Next base: position 65,627 of record BRDA01005396.1, on the reverse strand, counting down.
AAAAAAAATGTTTGAATACAACATGAGAATAATAACAATATCATTACTGTGCCGTCAAAAAAAATTAACAGCCAGCTGAGCCACATCCGTGCTAAACAGGGAAGTAAATTTATAAAGAAATTTCATCAAATGCAAGATGAGTATGCTGAGAAGAAACTGTGCTCAATGTCAGACTACAATGAAAACTGCGGCTTTGGATTTGAAAGTACTTAACAGTGCACATGTACACTGAACAGCAATGAGAGTTCATTTCACACGTGACAAGATGTGACTGACTATACTCTCACTTCAGTTATATTGTGTCAAAATCAAGTTAACGACAATTTGGCTGAATAGTTATTTATAAGATTTCTTCATATCATTTGGAAACTATAATTTAGCCATGTTGGAGCAATGCAATTTTTACATTTATCCCATAGCTGATTTTTAAAAATTCAAATGAGACAAATATCTAACAGATCAAGTGGTCCATTTACTGGTAATTGTGTACACATCAAAACACTGGATTTTTTGCTTTGAAGCAAAAATAAATATGAAAAACATATATTAACTGCAAAGGAAAAGCAAGCTTTTTAAAAGATGAGAATATGGAAAACATTTGAACCATTAAACCATTACAGAGCAATTATTTGCCATTACAGTATGGAGAATCTTGAAATAGAAACTCTGGAGGAGTAAGTAATTTGTAATGACCACCTCATTTAAAGAAGACGACAGCAGCTGACAAATTCCAGAAGGTTTCCAGAACAATGTGTCATGGACAGACAATAAGATTAACCAGATCAAAGTGATGGAAAGGGAAAATTGTGGAGCAACAGGGGACTGAATGTCATCTTAAGAACAACAAGCTTAGTTTTAGTCTAAACAAGTCAATCTCTTGACGTAAACCAGTAGTTATATACATTCATGTCAAAAAACAATTTTTAAATATTATGGAAAACATATTTCTAATTTATTTGCAAAAATTAAAACATATTTTATATTCATTACATGTAAAGTGACATCTAAGTTTTTTTTGTCTTAATGATGACCAGTATGGCTTATAGTTCATGAAAAATCAGACAGCCCTTTTTAATATATTTCATAAGATCAAACAGAAAAAGGCTTTACAATACAGAAATATCCAACTTCTGGTAAGTATGTTATTTATACATTCAGTACTTGGTTGGTGCTCCTTTACCACAAATTACTGCACCAATAAAGTGAGATGTAAGCAATCAGTTTGTGGTACTGCTGAGATGTTAATGAAGCCCAGGTTGCTTTGAAAGTGCCGTTCAGCCCTTCTGTATTGTTGGGTCGAGTGTTTCTTTCTAATGTTCCACTTGACAATACTTCATACTAAATTTTCTATGTGTTTCAAGTCCAGAGAGTTCAGACACAGTAATATAATGGTCAACAAACCATTTGGTAGTAGTTTTGGCTCTGTAGGCAGATGCCAAGCCCTGGTGGAAAAAGAAATCTGCATCTTCATAAACCTCAGCAGATAGAAGTGCTCTAAAATCTTCTGGTAGACGGCTGTGTTGACTTTAGACTTGATAAAACACAGTGGACCAACCAACACCAGCAGATGACATGGCACCCCAAACCACTACAGACTGCAGAAAGTTCACACTGGACTTTACACAGCTTAGAGTCTTTGCCTCTTCACTCTTCCTCCAGTCTCCAGAGCCTTGATTTCCAAATGAAGGACAAAATTTACTTTCATCTGAAAAAAGGACTTTGGACCACTGAGCAACAGTCCAGTTCTTTTGTCTGTTAAGAGTGGCTTGATTTTAGGAACGTGCCAGTTGTCGTCTGACATAGACACAGTACTGTATTTATACTGCTTGAATAGTCATTTACTCAAACTCGAAATGAAATGGTCTAATAATTTGATAGAGTTTCTGATTTTCATGAGCTATAAGCCATTCTGATCAACATTAAAACAAAATGAAACTTGAAATGTCACTTTACATCTAATGAATATAAAATATATAAGTTTACCTTTTTGAATAAAATGTAACACAAATGAAGTGCACCAGTACATCTGCATTTTTAGCCTTCAAGAGTTTAGCCCCGCCCATTCACACTTACATCACAAAATGTTTTAACTGAATGTTTGATTTTAATTAAGGTAAAAGTGGTTTTGAAAATGGTAATTGATATGATAAATGGATAGGAATGATATATAAAACCACATAAATGTAAAATAAAAGTGGCATTCAATAATAGAAAGATAAAAGAAATTGTTGGATATTGCCCTTTAAATCTGAAGTGCCACCAAATACTAGATGAACACAAACATGATTTTCATTAAATATCCTAAAACTGATCAACAAAAGCAGACACTCTTTAGCCTTTTGGAATCTAAAGATTGATTTAAGCACATTTTCCATCACTATCCTAGTATTTCTGTTTCTCATTCATCGTGTCTTAATGTCAAAGCTGCCAGTTCAGACTGGAAACCCGCCTACACGGCATCTCTAAAGCTAAAGCCCAAAGAACTGATCCTCAGCGGTTTTCTGAACATCACTGTGCCTCACTTCACCAGCAGAACGTGACTGAAACTCAGTCAAATGTACCGACCATCTCAGCTTATCTGCACTGATGAACGATCGTCTGAATGTAAATGAACTCCAGCACTAGGAGGCTAGGAAACCCACAGCAGGTCGTGATGGCCAGATGCACGTTTGTGGGCGTGAAAAAGTGTAAGAAGCTCTGCAGAACAGAGCCGTTTTTGCCGCAGCCACCACCAGCGTTCACCACCTCAGCATCTGATGCATATGATGTCATGTTCACCAGTAATGTTGATATTTAAGTATAAAGGGGAAATCACTGGGTGACATCAGGTTTTCAGACGTCACTGTCGACTAAAACGGAGACTATGGAGGTCTCCTGGCATTCCACTATATATATGACAGGATAAAGGATTCCCCTCGGCAGCACAAAAGGATCACAAACAGGAATAATCGACTTAGCCAATGAAATACATAATAATTCAGCTTTCAGTCTTTATTTTTTTGTTTAATCCATCCATAACGCCTATATATATGCAGACACATATAAGACACATATACAGGTGTACATATACACATAACAGGACATGTTGTGAATAGCTTAAACGCTCGTTGTAATAATAGCTCGAGTGTTAACCGTTGGCCCCGCCTCTCTACACAATTAGAACAGACTTAACATATTTCAGTCAGCGACATGAACTTACTAACTTGTCTCCAGTAGCTCACTATATTAATAATTTCAGTCTAACACCGGTCAGTTCCAAATAAACACAGACAATCCCGTCCATTCAAGCCGTTAGTTAGAGAACAGGGTGCAGTATGAAGGAATTAATCGCTCAAACGTCGACAAATACTGACTTTTTTTCTTTGTGAATGAAATTCAAACGGTTAACGGAAATTAGCATACAGGGCGACAGCCTGTTATACACGACTAAAATATCGACTTCATGACGAGTCTTACATTCCACAATTGTGTGTTTCCAGTCATAAAACGAGTCTAAAATCACTCAGGTTTGTATTCAGCGCTAGTGTAGAGAAAAAAACGTCTCCTTACCGCGTCTGAGTGTCTCCCCGCTGACTGGCGCTTGCAGTTCGCCTGCCGTGCAGCTCCACTCGTTTAGCCACGCCCACCGAGCGTCCCGGGCTCCGCCCACAAACCTTATACGTTATATTAGATATAGCTAAACATGAGAGCAGATCTCCCTACTCAGAGGCTATAAAAGTGAATCCTGCTCATGATATACATTACTTCATTATATATTTAAATACATCTATACATTACATCATTATATATTTAAATACATATATACATGCATCATTACATATTTAAATAGATGTATACATACATCATTATATATTAATATATTTGTCCTTGCCCTCATTAACTTCCTTCCTTCCCACAAGCCTGGAGTGATTATTTTTATGGCTGTGCTTCCTAGGTCTTCTCTCCACACAAGTGCTGTCAAGGAACCCATTTGGAGGAAACGATGACAAATCTGGGTTTGATATCACCACATCACAGAGATCAGTGCAGACAGGAAAGGAAGGAGAAAAAAGACTCAAAGACTGAAGATACCTAAAATCATTTGTCAACTTTAAAGTAATAATATGCCAGTGGCATCAAAATGTCACACATATGAAGACAGTAGAATGGCATGTAGTTTTATTTTATTCATGACACTGTTTAACGGATTGTCTATGACATTAGCCAGTACTAATACAAATACAATATGAAATGTACAGTCATATCAGAATATTATGAGCACTTACCTAATTGGGGGAATAAATACCTTTGGGTGAAAGTGTTTGCTCAGTGGTGGTCCCTGACACTTTGCAGGTTTCTCCTGTGTTCGTAGCAGTTATCTGGTCCACTGTGGTGTGTAAATTGCTCTGTACCACTCACTGGGGTTGACATTGCCCTTTGGCATCAGTGGTCTCTGGGGAACCACTATTATACAGCTGGGAGGCACTCAGTCTATTCTCAATACATCTTCAGCACAGATGCTCTAGAACATCCCACAAAGTTTGCTACCACCCTTCACCCAGTACACTGTTATCATGCCCTATTGGACATTAGTCATGTTAAAGCCCCCTTTCTTGTATTATTGCTTAATTAGAATATTTATAAAACTTCATTGTGTCTACATAAATATGCAGCTTCTAATGGCAATAACAAATGAAACTCTGGACATCTGATATGAGTCTTCATTTAAACAGGGGCTTAATCACAGTCCTATTAGACACAGTGTGGTAGGAAATGTATCCAGACCAATGCACAGTATGATGTCACCATAGCAGCAGTTTGACAATACAGAGACTAGAGAAACATTAGAAGTGAGACAAATTGAATTTCACAGTAAAGCCTGTGTTGTTTTGGTAGCCTTCTCAAGTGTCCACCAAAGATTAGGCTATTTTAACCATGCATGGTTTAGCATTCAGATTACTGTATAGAGGAGGCAATACCTCTTCTAATGTCTAACCTTTTCTCTTAGTAATTGTAGCTATCTTTGCTTGGGTGGTTACTTAATTTAGTGGGGAAAGATACAATGACTTCATCACATTTTCTCAGAAAACCCTCATTAAGTTGCCTCAACTCAGCATCAGTCCACAGCATGGATGTAATTGGGAGGGGGGGCAGGGTGGACATGTCCCCTGCACTTTTTCAAAATGCAGTTTTGGTTTCTTGCAGTTTTTACTGTCTAAAAATAGTGTTACGCTATATTAAACGTAGACGAGTCAAGTACTAGGACCCAGCGGACCCAAGCTGAAGACTGATTCCCTTTAGAGCGCCGACAAGCTCATCTATTGGCTCTGCCGTTTGTTGCTAATGTGTGATTGGCCGTCCCGCTGTCACTCTATCTGGCTCACTGCCAAAAAGTCAAGAGCACACTTTTTAAGTGCAAGAGCACGAATCACACAGCACTCAAAATAGTTACGGATATATTCTGGATACAGATATAACAGATTTTCCAGCCCAAATGTTTAGGGTGACCAGACATACTCTTTTCCCCGGACATGTCCTCTTTTTGAGACTTAAAAAGAACGTCCGGGGGGAATTTCACATTCGTCCGGGATTTTGTTGTACTCGAGAAGCGATTCGTTCACAAACTAGTCTCGCCTTCCTCCTATTCCGTTTGGTTCGCTTGAGTGAGATGGAGATCCAACTGAAATCCAAGCCGGGTTCCTTTTAGGCTGCCACAAGCTCATGATTGGCTCTGCCGTTTCTTGCTAACATGTAATTGGCCGTCGCTGCTGTCACTCCCTCAAATGGACTCTGGACTGCAATTTGGCCAGCAGTCCGTTTTCATCTGTAAGTTATTAACATGTAGAGCGTTTGTTCTGCCAGTCACGTCAGCCTCTAAGTGTAACTATTATCAAAATAATTCAGAATTTCTGCTTATTTTTACTCAAAACTGAGGTATAATTCTGTGTAAATAACATCTATTGACCATACAGTCCAAACATATGTGTAACATTGGTGATAATGAGCTGAAGTGAAGTTGACTGAAAATGACTGGGTGATAATTTTATGCTACATGCTTTTAACAGTTTATTATTTATAAATAATATGTAATAATGTGTTAATATTTTATTAATGGTTAATATTAATTTTTATTATTTTATTATTCATAATAATGTTTAATAGTTATTATTATTATATTGTTAATAGTAACTAGTAATTATTAATAAAATAAAAATCATAATTTGTCAATATTATTCATAATTAATAATAATAAAATTTGTATTCAAGCAACAAAAAAATGTTTTTGAACATGTAATACATTATACGCCCCCAACTCCCCCCAAGGTGTCTTCTTTTTCATCACCTCAGATCTGGTCACCCTACAAATGTTAATTCCATGAATGCTTGAATGTTTATTTCACCATGTTCGAACTTTCATGGCCGTAATTTATCCACCCAAAAGCTACTTCCAACATCTCAAACTGGTTTCACAGTCTTCTTCTGTGGCCTACCAAATCTTTGGGATGCAGTAGAACGAGATGTTCACAGCATGAAAGTAATAAATCTGTCAACATGGACTAGAATCTCAGAAGTGTGGTTCCAACCTCTTGTAGAAGCCATGAACAACTGAGGCTGTAATGAGAGCAAAGGGAGGCCTGACAAATAATAGTATAGTGTTCATAAGTGATGGGTGAATATAGCTTCAATGCTTTACTGCTTATACATGTTAGGACACTGGACAATCTTATTAATGGGGAATTTAATTTTGTTCTGAGAGCAACAATGTACATACATAATCACAAATACAGTTTATGATTTCACAGGTCTTTCTCCACATTGGTGTTTGTAAGTAGGCCACATATGCTCATCCACTTTATTTTTGCAGAGCCCCTAAGAGAAAGTTCTTTTGATCTACTAAACTGCACCAAACCACCTCTTTTGTCTTCTTCTTCTCTTTCGTTGTTGTCGTCATCTTCTAAGAACATTTTAGAATTCTCTTCCTATCTCTGTCTAATGTGAATGTTCAATACCCCCAATGCCTCTAACTTTACCCAGTGGGCTTTGCAGCTGCACAAGATTGAGTTCACCATAGATTTGTTTGTGAGGAGAACTCAATAATGTCCCTGATACCCACATCCACTCACTAATCCAGTGCACAGACCACCCTGGGGATCAGATCAATGTTTGAGGGGGATGGACTGTTCAAAATGAACATGTCCCAGAGAAGTTAACTAGCACTCTCTACTACTCTAATGTTCCAGCCCTCAGCTGTACAGAGCAATTGCATTTTAATTGAGTTGCCAATTAAATACCTGGTACCTGCACTCACAGGCAATTTTATCAGGAACATTTAGCATATAGCAGCACTTTGGCGTAATGCAGTTGTGCATAACTTCTGCTACAAGTTTGTCAGTCACCCATTAAACCATCCTCAATGGAAAGGAGCTTTTCCTTGCCACTGCTACCTTTGGCTTACTCACTAGCTAATTGCATCAAGTATTCTGTAAAACTGCTACTATGCAAATACATTTTAATTGCTTGTGCAATGCCATTGATGATCAAAATACAACCATAGAACAACTGCAAACCTGCTAAGTGCACTTCTGTGGTAGATACACCTGAGAAAATTGCCTGTGGTGATACAATATTATAATTGGAGGGGTTAAGTGAGAACATTAGTTGTAAACAAAAAAAAAGTACTGTTACTGTATTGTTTAAAATGTTTCAGAAATGACAACTTTTGGCCATCTGTGGTGTTTGTGGCAAGTATGAATATGCATTCTGTTAAAATAACATTTAATTGCAGTCTGATTTCTACTGTTTTGCTACTTTATCACATTTAAATGTTTCAGATCATCCATCCATTCATTATCCTCAGCTTATCCGTATTCAGGTCATGGGGGGTAACAACCCAAGTAAAGAAAACCAGATGCCCCTCTCACCAGCCACCTCTTCTAGCTCATATGGGAGGATTCCAAAATTTCCCCAAGAGCATATCATGACACCTTTGGGAGGTCACAAAAGAACCAAGATGAACTTGCCTCAAGTAAGGTTTTACATGATTTCACAATAACAAAGACGTTGGCCATCCATGGCAGAGTTGTAAGGGGCAAACCCCTGGTGACCAAAAAGTACACAAAAATGAATCTCGCATCTGCTAAAAAAGCATCTCCCAAGACTTTTAGGTTAACATTTGTGGACTGATGAGTCAAAGGTGGAAGTTTTAGGAAGACTCACACCCTGTGACATCATCCTGTTGTGTAATAACCCCGCATTCCACCATAAGAACATCAAACCCACAGTCAAACTTGGTATTGGTAGTGATGGTCTGGGGATGCTTTGCTTCTGCAGGACCTGGATGACTTGTCAAAGCTGATGGAACTGTGCATTCTGTTCTCTATCTGAAGTTTGTTACCTGAAGGCTCAGTGCAGTTGGGTTATGAATTAAAACAATTCCTCCAAGATTCAAGTTATTGCAAAAGTTTGTTTGCAGTTGTTATTGCCAAGGATGGCACAGCCAGTTATGTTTATTGGGCCAGTTACTTTTTCATATGAGCGATTTATAGGTTTTGAAAATATCTTTATATTGAATAAATTGAATGATTTAGATATTACAGAGGCCTTAAACTGTTCTATGTATGCCTTCTTTCTTTCAGATGTTTAATTGTTTGTCAGTTTGATGACTAATAACCATAAACAGGGTAAATGTTTTTGATATGCAAAAATGAATGAATTAACATTCCACCAACTGTTTCTTCCTGCTTATACAGTTGATGATCATTGTCAGTGTGACTCTGTCCCTGTCAGTGTTGTGAATAAAGCAGCATTTATCCTTTCACACCAAAAGGCCACTGTGACTCAACTTTAGACAAGAGGAAAAAGAGAGCTTGTGGGTGAGAATGGTGTATTGAGGCAGTAAATGGTCCATACGATTGTGTGATGGAGCACATATCTTCAAATAGACCACATTCTGCAACACCCAACGGGTACCGAATCACACGGCTGGTTCTGAGTGGCAGCGAGGTTGTGTAATGCAGAGTGTGTACGTTCAGACAGGGCCTGAGTTATTGCTGAGCGTTAAGTTCTTAAAGGACATTCAAAGGTTAAAGGAAAAAAGTATCCAAAGCAAAGACAGAAGAAAGAAAGAACAGAGCAGTGACAGTTCAAGGACAGATTGTGTTTTGCTGGAGAACATATAATAAGCTTTCATTTCTGCACCCCAGCTCCTTGTCATTCAAACCAAGCCTAAGTATTCTTCACTTGAAGGCTCAGTTGGCTTCCTTTGGTTGCTTATTTATCCTTAATTAATGCTTCAGTGAACAAGGATGCCTGCTCATACAGATATTTAATGCATTATTTTGTAATGTGGATGCTGCTTACAGTCAAATGCTTTTGTGTAAAGACACTGATGGAGGTTACATAAGGTCTCTGCTATTACTGTGTAATGCTGTGCCCCTTCAAGTCCATTAGTCTCACTGATTTACAGTTCTTGAACTGAAAGCAGATATTATGCTGTCCCAATAGAACAATGTTCTGAAAAATTTTCACAGTTCTGTGCACATTTTATGCTGTGCCATGAGTAAAGGACTGTGCTTCATGCAATGGTTTGACAACTATTTTTGCTCTTTCTGAGATTTTAGGCATTTAGTTGAGCTTTAATATATAGTTTATTACTTATTTGGGCAGCACAAGGGCTTGGTGGTTAGCACCTTCACCTCTCAGCGCTGAGGTCTTGGGATCAAGACCCCATCTGGGAGAAGTTTGTATGTTCTCCCCATGTCTTTGTGGGTTTCCTCCAGGGACTCGTTTACTCCCACAGTCCAAAAACATGGAGATCAGGTGAATTGGCTAATCTAAATGACATTGGTGTGTGTTAATGAATGTGTATGCCCAGATATGGTTGACACTCATTCCTGGGTGATAATCCAAGTGCTTGATGCAGGTCTCCACGTGGACAGTGGTTTCTGGTATAGAGTACGCTGTACACGATTGGCTGCTGCTTCTCGCCGGTGTGTGGTTGAGTTCTAAGCGTGTTGATTGTAAAGCGTCCTTATAAATTAGAAAGGATGTTCTACAATGCTTCTGGGCAAATGTTCTATGGACAGGTAAGACAAAAGTGGAACATTATTGTACAACACTGTGTTTGGAGGAAAAAGAACAGTGCACATCTTCACCAAAACGTCATCGCAGCTGTCAAGTATGGTGGAGGTTTAGCATCATGGTTTAGGGCTGCCTTACTGCCTCAGGACATGGACACCCTGTGATCACTAAAGTAACAATTAATTCAAAGTTGTAACAAAACATTTTACAAAAGAACATGAGGGCAACAGTCCATGGTCTTGAGCTGGAGATGATGTAACACGACAATGGCCCAAATCAGACAAGTCAATTAACGAAAGAAGAGTTAAAAAAGATTTATGTTTTGGAATGAGTCAAAGCTCTGACCTTAACCCTATGGAGCTGCTGTGGCATGTCCTAAAGAAAATTCCTCCTCAACATTACACGAATCTTATTTGCAGCTATAGGGAACATTCTTTGGAGGTAATTACTGCTGAAGGTAGGTCTACAGGTTATTCCTTTAAAGGGTTCACTTACTGGTGCAAGCATGATTTGTACATGTTTACACAATGTGCTCAATAAAAGACATGATCGGTACAACTGTCCAGTGAAATTGTTTGTTTGTCAATAGTGGTGATCAGGTCATATTTTATTAGTCATCAGTGCACAAATCTTAGTACTGTAATTCCATAGTTCACATAGTTCTTCTTGCAGCTGTACTTATAATATAGATTTGTGGTAAATTATGATCAATAGAGCTAACAATTGAGATTAATCAATTCTAAAATTTGTAAATAAGGTCAGGAAGCTCTGAACAGTTTTCGAGTATACAAACTATGAGAGCAGAGTGACTTACAAAACATGCAAACACTGGATTCAAAAGTTACACAAAATACAAGAAGAACCCTCAAGAAACTATATCCTAAGGGACGAGATATATCAAGTACTAATGTTGTCAATGCAGTTTTTTATAAAGAAGAAAGAAATGACTGAGAATGAAGTGCAAATGAGCACCGAATACAGTTAACCTAGATACTGGCTGAAAAGGTGAGTCTTCAGGCGATGGCAGAAAGACTGAGAGTGAGACATTGGAAAAGGTTAAGGCTGAGTATGGACACTCTAGCAGAACTGGCCTGACAGACATGCTTAGATAATAAGGAGGAACATGTGAAGAGCCCAGAGGTTGAAGACCTAACCTGGAATGCAGGTCTGAACTAGGGCGCAGAGGTAATGAGGAGCTGAGCCTTTTGAAACCTACATTTTTTTAATAGTTGATATAAAACTTTTTTTCCAAATAGTTAAAATGCAATGGAGGCACAAAACACTGTGCCATATTTAATATTTTTGTATTTAATACTGACAGAATGGAATCTTGGTCTTTTTTTCCTTTTTAAATAACTAATATTTGGCTTTCCATTAAAAAAAAAAAAGAAAGTATGTGTCTAGTTGGTCAGGGGTTCATCCTACAGTAAGATAATGACCCAAAACATCAGTCCAAGCTGTTACATCCCCTGCCTCGTCCATGACCGGTCCTGCCTGATCTACCACTCCTGCTGTCTTGTTGTCTGTCTGATTATGTTCCCTGTAAAGTCTGCCCAGTGTTTCCCAGTGTTGTCTGTCATTGTGTCATCACACTGGTATTGTCTCCAGGTTTATGCATGTTGAATAAAGTCATATTTGATTGGACCCAGCTGCATCCTGACTTTTTCCTTCCCCATGCACGCTGACAAAAGCTCTGCCAGAACTATCTCAGGTAAAAACAACAAGATGGTCAGCTTGAAAACATGGAGTGGAGCATAGTCTCCAGACTTAAACCCCATCCAGCTGATTTGGGATGAAGTGAAAAGCAAACTGATACGAGGTGAGGTACAAAAGTTCGACTGGTAGAACAACAAAAATGGACTCTATCAAGACC
>BRDA01005396.1:32625-52685 GCA_036984385.1 Crenuchus spilurus | reverse complement strand
TATATATATATATATATATATATATATATAATATTATATTACAGCTAAATATTAGTTTTAACATATTTTGACATGCTATTTTTATGCATACATAGCATAGAGCTACAGTTACCAGGACTAGGACTTGGAACAATTACAGTAGTTTTAATAGAACGCAATCAATACAATATAATTATGCTAATAAAAAAGAAACTTTAGATTAACTGCATTGAATGAGTATTCTAGACTTGTTAGGCTTTCTGGCCAACACAGATTTGAGCCCAGGCCAGGTGTAATAAATTAAACTAATCAATATGGAAAGGGATTTGGAGTGTTGTGAAACATATGGATGTAGGCAAGCTCCTGCAGGCTATCACATCCATTTCTTTACTTCTTTGCCAAGATAAGCTACTTCTCTTTTGGCTTTATCATGACTGAATAGGTTCCAAGACGTTTTCACTGATTGAGTTATACTCAGCAATAATTCTTGCTTAGGATGTTGGCCAACAGTCAGAGTGGCATTAGTGGCTGTTTATATTGAACAATTAGACACCACCATCAACTCCCAGCACTAAAATAACCACACATACTGTAAAATCACCACTTTTAGTTAGTTACTAGTCATATCAAATATGAGAATTAAAGGTCTTTTGTAAATCAGGTGCACGTCTGCCTTTGACTCATATAATACTGAAATATTCCAGTTTTCATTCAGCTCTTCACAAATAACAATTATAACCAAGCTGTTAGAGTAGAGTTGACAGTTACATTGTAATTCATGTGATTCAGCTCCTCAGCTAATTATCAGGACTCTGATGAGTTGAATCATATGTGTTGGAGCACAGAAAATCACTGGGGAGTGTAGTCTTATGGGCTTACAAGTGACTACTAATACAGGCCATTCAGAAACTTCAGAGACAGTCAGGAATGTGTTGGAGTCCTTGACATGTTTATGGGATGTTTTGTCCTGGATTTGAGATCAACCCCTTTCTTCAGTGTTTCACAGCTTTTGAGAAAATTGGGTTACCATCATTTTAAAATCTCAATTGCAGAGTTTTGATGTGAAATGAACATTGCAGAGAAACTGGGAAGTGGTGGTGATAGTAACCAGAGGTCAAAATGTTTACAAAATACTCTATATACAGTGCTGTTGGAATATCTCTGAACAACTTGCATTTTCCGGGTTTCTAGATTTTTGACCTGATATGTGATTCTGAATTGATAAGTTAAAAATATAATTTTTCCCAGATGTATGTTGATCAAAAAATGCAACATCAAATGCGCATGCTGGCAAAAACTCTGTGAACCTCTATGGGAGTCATATTTCAGTTGATGCTCACCATACAACTTCAAAAAACCTACAGGCCTTTCTTGTGTTGAGTAATCTCAACATTCATGGCAAATTGAACCAAACAAGATCAGCATCTGTTATAGAGAATGTCATTACCCTCCAAAAATACACTATTGATGAACATCTGAAGTTTGCTTGAGACTATGTGGATAAGCCAGACGTCTAAATGAATAATGTTTTGTGGACAGATGAATGCAAGATAGCGCATTTTGGTTTCAGTGAGGAAATATATTTGTCATGAACAAAATGCTATGTTCCAACTGCGGTTCTCAAATGTTTCTGAACCTTTTTCTGCTTAAATTTGACCTAAAACATCATCAAATAAAAAAAAAAAAACTCTTAATAGTTGATAAAATTATATATTTTATAAATAAATGACCAAGTATAGTTTTTGTACCATTTGTTTAATTGATTTCACAATTAAATGTAATTGATTTGTCAATTGATTAGCGTCTTTGAGTGTCATAAAAAGTGCTATTCTAAATAAAATTTATTATTATTTTTATTATTTTTATTATTATTAATTTTATTATTATTATTATTTTATTTATTTATTATTATTATTTTATTATTTTATTATTATAAATTTAATTGACATAAAATTTATGTAAAAATGTAGAAAATCTACATTTTTTCACAAACATATATTAATGCAGCATACTTGGTGTCAACATGTTGCTTACAACCTCCTACAGATCTCAGTATGTAACTTTTAAACTCAGCATTTACAATTGCCAATTTGAATCAGGGTACCATGGTAAGTAAATGCAGCTAGTCCAAGGAGCTTTAGGACAGGTATAACTGTTTTCCCCAGACAGAGAACAAAATGAGGCAGTACTCACTATGCTAAACCAACCACTAGTGAGTTGAAGTGAACCAGAATTAAAGGCAAAACGAGGGACAACTGGAAGTGGTGGATGAGTGTGGACTGAGTCATCCTCCCATAACACGAGGGTGGCGGGGAGGTGGGAAAAAAAGGAATGACTAATAGAGAGGAGTGCATGCTTTTAGCTCTTTAAGAGCTCAGCTAACTCTGTGCACACTTAAATGTTTCTGATGGCCTTTTCCACAGACACCATTATGTGTTAAAGAAAACAACGCTGCATTTCTTTCCACACTTTGCTATTTATCTCCAGATTGTTTTAAAGGTTCCTAAGGATGGATAATGATGAGAACATACCTTTGTTGAAGTATAGCATTACAAACATGACATTACTGTCCGACAGTCCTGGTTCTAGAGTGTTTGTAATTGGGTATGTATGACTGAAAGTGACCTATTGGGTTCTCCTCACCAGGCTATGGTGAGGAGAACCCAACATGATTAACAGGTACATCCTAAAGTTCTCTTTCAATGTCATTAAACTGCATAGGGTCCTCCATTGACCTATATTTAAAGATTATACAGAAGTACAGTCTTTTCTATGCAAAACGTTTTTTTCTTCTCATTTTTGTTCTTCAAAAATTAACAATAGGCCAAACTCAAGACTTCAGCACTGACATGCTTAACCACCAAGCCAAAGTCTGCACTGTTATGAAGAAAATGATCAAAAAGGGTTCTCTGGACCACATAATTACACATTTCTGTTCCAATTAAAAGAGTTTTCCAAACTAAGAAATGTGTTTTGGTCCTCTTGGCTAATTAAAATAATGGTAGATTTTAAAACAAAAGCTAGGTTAAACTCGTTTTTAGTTTCTACCTGGATTGCTTTTTGTTGGTCTTTGTGCATAGTTGTGGAAAACCATCTCTCACTGTATCCACCAGGGTTCTCCATGGCAGACAGTAGGCGTATGGGATGCTTCTACTGAATGTACCTCCCCTTTCTCATTTTCACTCTCTGAATTTCCCTGCAGGCACATAGAGCAGCTCAGTCCAGAAATACCCGGCCTACGAACGGATGGGCCTCGCTATGGTAACAGGCTCTACAGAGCATACCTTGGCAGCCCATCCACTTGTTCAGCTCTGCAAACCATCCCACTCACATGTCTGAGACACTGACCTGAGTGGCAGTGTGTGGGGGTACATGAGAATGATAAACACAGAGCTTCTTCTAATGGAGGAAGAGGGGAAATAAGATCGCTCTACTTAACACCAACATGTGCCCCCTGTTTTTCTAAACGACTGTGATATGTTTCTTTATTTAGATGGTTATGTTGTCTTTAAATTATAGTCATATGTCAAAAAAAAGAATATCTACGTTATTTTTTCCATAGTTAAAAAAGTAAAAAATTTAACTGTCATGTTTTATATTCATTATATGTAAAGTTTTTGTCTTAATGTTGATCAGTATGGCTTATAGCTCATGAAAATCAGACGTCTGGAGACACAGAATCTAAGGTGTGTGAAGTCCAGTGTACAGAGACAGAGAAAGACAGAGCATGAAAAAGAGACGGTTAGAGATAGAAAAAAAGAGAGAGAGACTCAGAGAAAGAGAGGGAGGGAGAGAGAGATAAAGAGAGAAAGCGAGAGAAAGAGGGGGGAGAGGGAGTAAGACAGAGAGACATGAGAGAGGAACAGAGACAGAAAAAGACAGAGAGAGACAAAGATAGAGACAAGGTCAGAGAAATGGAGAGAGGAGAGACAGAGAAAGAGAAACAGAAGAGAGAGGGACAGAGAGAGGAGAGACGGAGAGAAATAGAGAGACACAGAGAGAGATTGAAAGAGAGACAGAGAGATGGAAAGAGAGACACAGACACAGAGAGGGACAGAGAGAGATTGAAAGAGACACAGATGAAGAGAAAGAGAGAGAGACTTGGAGAAAGAGAGTGAGGGAGAGAGACAGAGAGAGAGGGAGAGAGAGATAAAGATAGAGACACAGAGAAAGGGAGAGAGGGAGATGGAGAGGAAGAGAGACAAAAGAGAGAGGGACAGACAGAGAAGGAGACAGAGAAAGAGAGAGCATGAAAAAGAGACAGTTAGAAAGAGAGGGAGGGAGAGAGACAGACAGAGAGAGAGACACAGAGAAAGGGAGAGAGGGAGATGGAGAGGAAGAGAGACAAAAGAGAGAGGGACAGACAGAGAAAGAGAGAGCATGAAAAAGAGACAGTTGGAGAAAGAGAGGGAGGGAGAGAGACAGACAGAGAGAGAGATAAAGATAGACGGAGACACAGAGAAAAGGAGAGAGGGAGACGGAGAGGAAGAGGGACAGACAGAGAAAGAGAGAGCATGAAAAAGAGACAGTTAGAAAGAGAGGGAGGGAGAGAGACAGACAGAGAGAGAGATAAAGATAGACAGAGACACAGAAAGGGAGAGAGGGAGACGGAGAGGAAGATGGACAGACAGAAAGAGAGAGCATGAAAAAGAGACGGTTAGAGAAAGAGAGGGAGGGAGAGAGACAGACAGACAGAGAGAGAGATAAAGATAGAGAGAGACAGAGAAAGGGAGAGAGGGAGACAGAGAGGAAGAGAGACAAAAGAGAGAGGGACAGACAGAGAAAGAGCATGAAAAAGAGACAGTTGGAGAAAGAAATGGAGGGAGAGAGACAGACAGAGAGAGAGATAAAGATAGACAGAGACACAGAGGAGAGAGGCAGACGGAGAGGAAGAGGGACAGACAGAGAAAGAGAGAGCATGAAAAAGAGACAGAGAAAGAGAGGGAGGGCGAGAGACAGGCAGCGAGAGAGATAAAGATAGACAGAGACACAGAGAAAAGGAGAGAGGGAGACGGAGAGGAAGAGGGACAGACAGAGAGAGGGACAGACAGAGAAGGAGACCGAGAAAGAGACAGTTAGAAAGAGAGGGAGGGAGAGAGACAGACAGAGAGAAAGATAAAGATAGACAGAGACACAGAGAAAGGGAGAGAGGGAGACGGAGAGGAAGAGGGACAGACAGAGAAAGAGAGAGCATGAAAAAGAGACGGTTAGAGAAAGAGAGGGAGGGAGAGAGATAAAGATAGAGAGAGACAGAGAAAGGGAGAGAGGGAGACAGAGAGGAAGTGAGACAAAAGAGAGAGGGACAGACAGAGAAAGAGAAAGAGCATGAAAAAGAGACGGTTAGAGATAGAGAAAGAGAGAGACAGAAAGAGGGGGAGGGAGAAAGAGAGAGACACAGAGAGAGATTGAAAGAGAGACAGACGGAGAGACAGAGAGATGGAAAGAGAGACACAGACACAGAGAGGGACAGAGAGAGATTGAAAGAGACGCAGATGAAGAGAAAGAGAGACTTGGAGAAAGAGAGTGAGGGAGAGAGACAGAGAGAGAGGGAGAGAGAGATAACGATAGAGAGAGACACAGAGAAAGGGAGAGAGGGAGACAGAGAGGAAGAGAGACAAAAGAGAGAGGGACAGACAGAGAAAGAGCATGAAAAAGAGACAGTTGGAGAAAGAAATGGAGGGAGAGAGACAGACAGAGAGAGAGATAAAGATAGACAGAGACACAGAGGAGAGAGGCAGACGGAGAGGAAGAGGGACAGACAGAGAAAGAGAGAGCATGAAAAAGAGACAGAGAAAGAGAGGGAGGGAGAGAGACAGACAGAGAGAGAGATAAAGATAGAGAGAGACACAGAGAAGGAGAGAGGGAGACAGAGAGAAAGAGAGACAAAAGAGAGAGGGACAGACAGAGAAGGAGACAGAGAAAGAGAGAGAATGAAAAAGAGACAGTTAGAGAAAGAGAGGGAGGGAGAGAGACAGACAGAGAGAGATAAAGATAGACAGAGACACAGAGAAAGGGAGACGGAGAGGAAGAGGGACAGACAGAGAAAGAGAGAGCATGAAAAAGAGACGGTTAGAGAAAGAGAGGGAGGGAGAGAGACAGACAGACAGAGAGAGAGATAAAGATAGACAGAGACACAGAGAAAGGGAGAGAGGGAGACAGAGAGACAAAAGAGAGAGGGACAGACGGAGAAAGAGAAAGAGAGTATGAAAAAGAGACGGTTAGAGATAGAGAAAGAGAGAGACAGAAAGAGGGGGAGGGAGGCAGAGACAGAGAGAGGGAGAGAGAGAGAGAAAGATAGAAACAGAGAAAGAGAAAGAGGGGAGAGGGAGAAAAACAGAGAGACAAGAGAGAAGGACAGAGACAGAAAAAGACGGAGAGAGACAAAGATGGAGACAGGGTCAGAGAGACGGAGAGAGGAGTGACAGAGAAAGAGAGACAGAAGAGAAATGGACAGAGACAGAGAGAGGAGAGACACAGACACAGAGAGGGACAGAAAGAGATTGAAAGAGAGACACAGACAGAGAGAGAGACAGAAAGAGAGAGATGGGGGGTGATAGGTCACATAATTAGCAAAGTGAGCAATGTTTGAACCTGAAGGAAGCCCAAACAGAGGACCACACGATGGTAGCCATGACGACAGATACAGAGTGTTCTCCAAAGATGCTTTATAGATTTAATCACCATGAACAGCAGCAACAAGCTCAAACTGTTTATTTCTTCTGGTGACATTTCCAGTAAATATTAATACAGGTTGTCTGAGGGAACCGTCATTGGTGTATTGTGGTTTAACAATGCACAGCGTTGGGTCCAAACAGTGAACAAACTTTCAAATGGAATTCAAGGGATAGTTCACAAAAAATTGTAAATTAAAAAAATTGAATTTGCACAATTTTGTCTCAGGAGATGTTTAAGCTAGAAAGAAGGTCAGAACACCCAGTGCATCATAGTTTATTGCATATGTGTCTGTGTAGCCACAGGCCAGTCAGAGTGCCCATGCCGACCCCTGTGCACTGCCAAATGCACCTACAATGGGCATGTGATCATCAGAACTGGCCAGGGAGCAGTGGAAAAGGTGACCTGGTCTGATGAATCATATTTTTTTACATCAGGTGGACGACTGAGTGGGTGTTGCTTACCTCGAGACGCATTATGAGCTGAGCAATGTTCTGCTGGGAAACATTTGGTCTTCGCATTCATGTGGATGTTACTTTGACACAGACCACCTACCTAAACATTGCCTGCAGACATCCTTTATGGCAGCAGTATTCACTAATGGCCGCGGCCTTTTTTAGCAGGATAATGCATTCTGCCACACTGCAAAATGTTGATGAATAGTTTGAGGAACAAGACAAAGAGATTAAGGTGTTGTCTGCGAATTTGAGCATCATTGGTTTGTGTTGGATGTGGAGGCTCAACCTCTTAACTTGAAGGACTTTTATGATTTGTCTTTATATGACTTACCACAGGACACCTTCAGTGTTTTGATAGGTGAATAGCAAGTATAATTAGATGTTTTATTGAATTCTTCTCTTAAATTAACTAATTTAGAACAAACATTTGCGATCCTTGGGTAGTTTCAGAATTGTTGTATACAATAATGTGATTAATCTGATCCAGGAAACATAATTTACACTGGAGAAATTTTCATTGTCTGGGGCAATAGCCTCTGGTAGGGTCTCCCGTGACCTGGACATGGATAAGATGATTGATTGATGGACGGATGGACAGATGGATGGATTTGATGGACGGATGGATGGATTGATGGACGGATAGATGGATTGATAGATAGATGGATGGAATGATGGATTCATTGATTGATTGATGGACGGATGGGTTCATTGATGGATTGATAGATGGATTGATAGATGGATTGATAGATGGATTGATTGATGGGCTGATTGATGGACTGATTGATGGACTGATTGATGGACTGATTGAAGGATGGATTGATATATGGATTGATTGGTTGATTGATTGGTTGATGGATTGGTTGATGGATTGGTTGATGAATTGATTGATGGATTGATTGATGGATTGGTTGATGGATTGGTTGATGGATTGATAGATGGACTGATTGAAGGATGGATTGATTTATGGATTGATGGATAGACTGATTGATGGACTGATTGATGGACTGATTGTTTGATGGATTGATTGGTTGGTTGATTGGTTGATTGATTGGTTGATGGATTGGTTGATGGATTGGTTGATGGATTGGTTGATGGATTGATAGATGGACTGATTGAAGGATGGATTGATTTATGGATTGATGGATAGACTGATTGATGGACTGATTGATGGACTGATTGATTGATGGATTGATTGGTTGGTTGATTGATGGATGGATGGATGGATTGGTTGGTTGATTGATTGATGGATGGATGTGTGAAGCTAACATAGTGAGTCTGATGCCTTGCAGAGAATGTTCTTTTCATTTCTGAAACAATCAAGAGCAGCACAACATTCAATATTATTTTCAATCTCTTTTGATAGCGCTCACTTGATTAGTTCCTAAATCTTTGCTGTTGGCAATATCACGTTTCAGTACAAGACAAACTACACACTTATCTATAGTGCTACATGCTTGCTTAAGCAGACAGCTGATTAAAAACAGCAGCCACCATCTCAGAAGGAAGAGAGGAGACCTAGCAGGTGCTGCTCTGTCATCATAACCCATTACTACGTTTCCTAAATGAGGTCATGACTGAAGCAGTGCTATCTTTAAATTCTGGCTCTCTCCTGTTGTAAATGTCTTGGCAGTCGGCCACCTGTTTCAGAATATCTTTATGTAAGATAACCTTTCTGACATGTGCTGACCACTTCCACCAGTTAGCTGACTGAGTGCCTTTCTTATGAGTCATTGGGACAATTAGCTGTGCAGCATGGATGTGCACTTCAGTATATACTTGTAAACTTGTAACATAGCTCCAGAAGATGATGGTCTTCTGAGGCTTGGTATATTTCGGGCTTTCTAGCTCACTCGTTAAAGGTCTGAATGTGGATTTAATGGTACTTTGGGACCATGTACTAGTGCATCTCACTAGTATATATTGTGAAAAACTTCATTTGTTTCCATAATATAATTTTTATATAATTTTATATTCATTACACGTAAAGTGATATATTTTAAGCCTTGACTTATTACTCATAAAATTTTGTAATTTTCAGTATAATCTGATCACATTAAACTGTTGGACCTATGTCAAGAACATGACATGATGACACTCTTTAGTCATAATCTAATTCCACAGCAGTCTTTAACAGTTATGCCACCAACAATCATGGTACTTTCCTTATATTCATACACGGGTGTGACTCAGAAACTCTCCACAATATCTGGCTGTACACTATCCCAATCCATCGAAACCCCAATAAACGTGCCAACAAGAGCTTATCCTTAAATTGACACAACAGGTTGCTACATCAGTCAGCTATAGAGCAGACTTCATAATGAATATCTGGCATCCACTAATGCCCGACATATTAGAACAGATTAATCAATAACTGCTGGCAGCTCTGTCATATACATCATGGCCTTTATTAATGCTGTAATGCAGCAGGGATCTCTCAAGTATGTGTAAGGGACTAAAACTAGGACCACCACTAAGATTCTCAGCACCAGCCTTATCAATGTCCTCCACAACACCTGAATAATGAAGCAAGTGGAGCACCTGTAGTATTTTTGTCAGGGAACACATAGAAAAAAATAAATAAATAAATAAAAACAGTCAATTACATTTTGTTGTTGTTGTTTTTGTTTTTTATATGTACTTTAAACATACAATGAGACCAGAACATAAACTACAAATACACTCATCCGTGTGCTTGTGCAACAGCACTAATGGTTTTTCAGCATTTGATCCAGTTTAATTTATGTGGCGTGTCTATAAAGAATTGCTGGTTTGCATTCAGACAAGAAAATGTTGCATTTCTAGTGACCTCTAGTGGATGTCTTTTAGCCTACCATACCTCTACCGATTGGTAAAGATCACACATTCACACTGTGTTAAGTTCAATGCCTACATCAAGAAGATATAGTGACTTAAATTAGCTCTACCAAATGGTTAAACCTAAGACAGGGCACCAATCCATCATAATATTTCCTGTTTTGCAGTAGAAGTCAAGTATTTGGCCAAACAATATGTGTAGTGCAGAATGCGTGAAATGCATTACATCTATGCAAAGTACAGTACCTCAAAAAGACACAAAAAATATATGGCAAAATATTTTGACCTACATGGTAATGATGAAATATTTTTGTTTCACTAGTGATTCCACTAGATGGTTATTTGATTATCTGTAAAAACAGTAAACTTTCACAATCAAACTTTTGTTTTAAACTGGGGCTAATATAACTAAGTAATAACAGCAATAGGCCTACTTTATGCTGAATTTTATCTGAACTTTTGTATTTTGTTTCTGCCACTGCTAATTGCTAAATTGCCTTTTTCTTTCATGGTGATGCATCTCACTCAAGTCAAGTGGACTTAGAAGTGCTTACCACACAGTGCTATATCAAAACAGAACATTGTGAAAAGCTTTATTGTTCATAATTCTATTTAAAAAAAAGTGAACTTTTTTATATTCATGACCGCTGAAGTGACACTTCAAACCTTTTTTGTTTTACTGTTGATCAGTTTTGCTTATAGCTCATATATCAGAAATCCTCAAATTATTAGAACATTTCATTTAGAGTTTGAGCAAGTTACTGTTCTAACCATATCAACATTACTTCTTTAACCTCGTCACCAATAAAGAAGACAATGTTTATTTTTATTTAATTATTTTTTAAAGATCATAAAGTTCTTTTTATTTGTTTTTATTTTACATGCACACAGTACACAATGAGATGGCACTTTATGGTATAATCAGAACATAAACTATAAATGCAAAAACTGCAATAACATGCTCATTTTGTTAATTTTGTAAACAACACACTCATCTGTGGTAGTGAAACAGCCCTAATGTTTTTTCAGCATTGGATCCAGTTTATTCCATGTGATATGGGTATGAAGCATTGCTGGATGGATTGATGGACGGATGGATGGATTGATGCAATGATGGGCAGATGGATGGAATGATGGATGGATGGATGGATGGATGGATTGATGGATGGATGAAATGATGGCTGGATGGACTGATGGATTCATTGATTGATGGATGGATGGATTCACTGATTGATTGATGGACTGATGGATTGATTGATTGATGGACTGATGGATTGATTGATTGATTGATTGATGGACGGATGGATGGAATGATGGACGGATGGATGCAATGATGGACGGATGGAATGATGGATGGATTGATGGATGGATGAAATGATGGCTGGATGGAGTGATGGATTCATTGATTGATGGATGGATGGATTCACTGATTGATGGACTGATGGATTCATTGATTGATGGACTGATGGATTCATTGATTGATGGATGGACTGATGGATTCATTGATTGATTGATGGACTGATGGATTCATTGATTGATTGATATACTGATGGATTTATTGATGGATTGATTGATGGACTGATTGATGGATGGATGGATGGAATGATGGACGGATGGATGCAATGATGGGCGGATGGAATGATGGATGGATGGATTGATGGATGGGTGAAATGATGGCTGGATGGACTGATGGATGGATGGATTCACTGATTGATTGATGGACTGATGGATTCATTGATTGATGGACTGATGGATTCCTTGATTGATTGATGGACTGATGGATTTATTGATGGATTGATTGATGGACTGATTGAAGGATGGATTGATTTATGAATTGATGGATGGATTGGATCCCGTTTATTCCATGTGATATGGGTATGAAGCATTGCTGGTTTGCATTCAGACAAGAAAATATTGCATTTCTATTGACCAAGTGGATGTTTTTTTAGCCTAGCATATCTCTACCGATTGGTAAAGATGACAACCATATTGTGTTAAATTCAACTCCTTCAAGAAGATATAGTGACTCAAATGTACTCTACCAAATAGTTGACCAGAATGTTAAAGGGTTAAAAAAAGGCCTGAAATATGTCTATGCATGTGCAATGAAAATAGAACAATACTCATTTTTGAAGATGCACTAGTAGCTTGTATTACAGTACTTGTTAGCTATATTTACTTCCAGAGTACAACTAAAGCAGAAGATTTCAGACAATAAGCAAGTCTTGGCTGATGTATTACATTTGAGAGACAATTTTGGGGAAAAGCTTTTGGGTTAATAATCCACTGGTGCTTCCATTGGGGGAATGCCGTCATTATTAAGTGTTAAACTTCAAGTCTGAGTCATTGTTTGAGACGTGTTAGACTGGGGTCGATCAGAAGTAATTGCTCTATGTTTACAGTAGCGATTCTGGACCTGCAGGGTTCAGAACAGGCCACATTACACAGCTCTCAACCTGGTGTGTCTGCACTCTCACAGTCTCTCAGTACCATTCTCTAGCCTTCAACACACAGAGATGGTGGGAAAAGGCTGCTCTGCACATACTAATGAGCCTCTAAAACGTGAGCTGTCATGCCTTGGAAAAAAAAGGAGCATGAAGAGAAGCCAGATTGCCTCAGGGGAGGAAGCCCTACTGAGTGGATTTTGCACTAGAAGCTACTGGATCTCAGCCTCGTTCAGCATGCTACACGTGGAGCCTGCAGACTGGTACATCATCAATGTTGATTAAAAATGAGCAATGAGACATGATCGTTGAAGGAAGATTGTGGTGATCACTCTCCAACATCAAGGACAAACACAGCTGGACCGTCCATACTGTCTGCTAAGCCAAGAAAGCCCAGCAGTGACCAGTAGGGGCAGAAGAACAAAACTGCCTCCTTCCATCCTCATTAGTTTCTACAGTGTCCTGACCAGCTGCTTCACTGTCTTTTATGGGAACTGCACCTTTAACCACATCCACCAGCACTGTGGTTGATCCCTTTTTGGATAAAGTTACTGGAGCATCCTTTCCACCACCAGGCATACCTATCCATCCATACATCCATCTCGGATACCCCACGGAGGTAGCAACCCAAGCATAGTAAACCAGACCTCCCTCTCCATAGCCACCTCTTCTAGCTCACATGGGAGGATTCCAAGGTGTTCCTCGGCCAGCTGAGAGAGAGAATCTCTCCAGCATGTCCTGGGTCTTCCCAAGGGTCTCTTCTTAGTTGCACATGCATGGAACATCTCACCAGGGAGGTGTCCACCTGGACTAATCTAGGCCTAGGCTGATTACACCCTAACCATCACTGCACATATATATTACATAGAATATAACATATTAACATAAATAAATAAATAAATAAATATATATATATATATATATATATATATATATATATATAATATTACATGTAAATGCTGTGGTCAGAGATTTTCATCTATTCTTTCATAAGCCAGAAAGTACAGTAGACCAGACAGTTCTCAGCAATGTCTGAAGCCATTTGGCTCACACTTGGGAGAACAGATGAGGGTTTAAAATTGAAGCTGGCAAATGGACTGCTAATGCACAGGCTGTGATGAGCCAAATCCTAGCAGGTGAACCCAATCTCTTCACAATGAACAATTCCCATCTTACTCTCTCACTAATGGGATAAGTTCCAGATTTCCAGAAAGCTGGATATACAGAATTGAAAGATTGCTTCTGTGAAACAACAAATACATACACCATAGCAGAATATTATGAGTACCTTAATCATGCATCTGCTTCGCAGGGCCAAACATAAGTGTTCGTGGAGATCGATTAAACTTTCCTTGTTGCTCCCGTGTTCATTATAGAGATTAACTGGTCCAATGTGATGTGTACCACTCACCACAGTCGTCATTCCCTTTTGGCATTAATGGACTATTGGGCACCACTTGTTATGCTTTTGGGAGGGACTCAATGTACTAGAAGTCCATTCTCAGTGCACCTTAACTATGGCAACTGTAGAATGTCCCACAAAGTTAGAAGTTTCAGAGATGCTACCACCCTATTATCATGCCTTTTTTGACATCAGTCAAATCACATCCTTTGCCCATGAAGATTGTTTCCCACTCTGCTACAACTGACTAGTGTGCTCACTTACTTATAAACGCAGCAAACTCCATTACATGACATCTGTGTCAAGTTCATTCCAAGCCAGGTATGATGCGAGAAGAAAACACTGAACATGAAGCAGAACTCTTGACCTTTAAAATTAGTTTTTCACATTAATAATTAATAATATTGAAATGGACAGTAATGCATTGATTTGACTGCATGTGTATACCAGTGATGTTTTTTTTTTCCTGGTGGGTTTCAGACATCACTGAAATACATGTGTGATAAACTAGGAGTGTATTAATGAAAAAACTGGCCACTGTAGAGTATTGACAATCATAGAGCCTATAGGTTTATCTGTGGTAGCCACTGAAAGTTTCTGGCCAGTCAACATGCAACCAAGAAATTACTTCACCAAGAGAATGAGTGTAAAGTGAGAAAAGAAGAGGACCCAGTACTGAGCCTTGTGGGACACCAGTGGAGAGCTTGCATGGAGTGGATGTGGACCCACTGTATGTTACCTGGTAGGATCACACCTCTAAATATGATCTGAACCACTTCCATGCAGAATCAGTCCACACTACTGCATTCAGTTTGAAAAATCAAATCTTAAGGACTGCCACTTTAATGGACGTTAAGGTTATAAGATATTGAACCATTTCCATTTCTATGGCAAAGCAGACAGTGGAGGAGGTGTCAAAAACATGACTGACCTATTTATTTCTGTTTTTACATGCACAGGCTAAGCAAAGTGACATCCTGTCTTGCAAATAGGTTGTCTATCATTTCCAATAACATGGATCAGCAACTGCTGGGCTGTACACTGTTGAGAGTACATGTGACTAGAAAGCTTGCTTATTCTTTACTGCTTTGCAATTTGGATATTGACATATGCTTTAGTTTACACTGCTGCCATTCATTTCATCCCTATAGCATTTTTCTTGCCAAGGCCAAATCTCAGTGTACAGAATGTACAGAAGACAGAAAATGGCCTCTTCTGTTGAGCAGCTGACAAAAGCAGTGCTTGAATGTTTGGGTCCCACACGTGGCAGGTTGTTAGACAGACTCCCACCAGGCTGTCCACTTCATATATGCATGTGAAGTTGAGTCAGAAGGAAGACGAAGTGGGATTTACCGGGCTATAAACAGTGAAACAGCAGAGAGGCCACAGCTTATACTTTTCAGTATATGCATCTCACCCTCCCATCTGCTGTCTGGCTACCCTGATAACATTCTCACAGCACTGCCTGTCAAACTGGAGATAACCATAGCAACAGCTGAGCTGAGAGGAGGGAGGGTGAGGGGGTGCAAGTCTGCATCAATCACACGATGTCCCAAGTGCAAGACTACCATCTAATATTTACAGACAAGGACGTAAGTGAGACATTCTGTGAGAAGAAGGCTACATCACTTACCATTGTCTAGCTCTCCAATAACTGGGTGACATTCTGTTGTTTCTAGCTATGAGATATCTTACAAATTTTCCCAACATTTCTGTGGGTTTATAGTGGTGCTTGAAAGTTTGTGGACCTTTTAGAATTTTCTATATTTCTGCATAAATACGACCTAAAACATCATCAGATTTTCACACAAGTCCTTAAGAGAACCCAGTTAAACAAATGAGCCAAAAATACTTTATACTTATATTTGTTCAATTATTTATTGAGGAAAATGATCAAATATGACATATTTGTGAGTGGCACATTACAAGTGATGGGGAGAGTCAACGAATGGGCTGGTCGATTGGCAACCAAACACACAGGGGAGAAAATTTGATAATTTTTAAAAAATTACTGTTGTCATACTGTCAGTGCTACGGTTTGCAAGTTAGAAATGTATTATTTTCAGATTAATTATTTGTTGGCTCTCCCCATCACCGGACTCTAGGAGGATGCAGAGTAACACAAGCCTCCTCTGATGCATGTAAAGTCAAGTCATCGCCTGTGTTCAAAATGCTGCCAATACATTGCTGCCGGGCAGGCAATGCACTCGGAGGAAAGCGCAGGATCCCTAGTTCTGATGAATCACCTGGCAGATGCCGGAGACAGCCGACATTGCTTAGTAGTGCTGAGAGTGTGCCATCTTACCCGCCCAGAGAGAGCATGGCCAATTTTAACTGTCTCAGGCCCTGGCTGCCAATGGTAGGCAGCATGACCTGGGACTTATATATAATAATTTGCCCAAGTCTGAAGAGGATGCAGCAGCAAACAAGTTGAAGTTGAATTATTGCCAAAGTTAAAGAAAAGAATCCCCGCGCCAGCCATCTCAGTATGGAGAGGAAGCTTACATAGATTTAAATTAAAAATTACACTTGAAATTCTGGATTTATTACACATATTCAAACAAAGAATGTTTTCACTTTGAGATGCTGGGTTCCACATTCTCATTATTATGTTTAAAATTGTTGAACTTAAATATAATTACTTCTGTCAAACCAACCTGTCCAGTTAGGAAGCAACACTGATTGTGAGTCAATTTTACCTGCTGTTGTGCAAATGGAACAGACAACAGGTAGAAATGAGAGGCAATTAGCAAGACAACCTCTATACAGGAGTGGTTCTGCAGGTGGTGACCACAGACCTTTTCTCTGTTCTCATCCTTTCTGGCTGATGTTTTGGTCACTTTTGCATTTTGTGAGTTCTCTCACCATAGAGGTAGCATGAGGCGATGTCTACAACCCACAGAAGTTGCTCAGGTAGTGCAGCTCATCCAGGATGGCATATCAATGCGAGCTGTGGCAAGAAGGTTTGCTGTGTTTGTCAGCACAGTGTCCAGAGCATGGAGCAGATACCAGGAGACAGGCCAGTACACCAGGAGACATGAGGGGAGGGGGGGCATAGGAGGGCAACAACCCAGCAGCAGGACTGCTACCTCCTCCTTTGTGCAAGGAGGAACAGGAGGAGCAGAGCCAGAGCCCTGCAAAATGACCTCCAGCAGGCCACTAATATCCATGTTTCTGCTGAAACTGTCAGAAACAGACTCCATGAGGGTGGTATGAGATTTTGAGTATGATTCCAAATCCAGACCTCCAAGGGGATAATAATTTTGATTTATATTGATTATTTTTATGTTATTTTGTTCTCAACAGATTCCACTCTGTAATAAATAAAGATTTTCAACTGGAATATTTTATTCATTGAGTTCTAGGATGTTATTTTAGTGTTCCCTTTATTTTTTTGAGCAGTGTATATAAATAATCTAAGTGACAAAAATCAATGTGTTTCACATGTTCAAGATGTAAATGTATGTTAAAAGAAGCTGTCAAAGAAGAACAGGAACACTTTCTTTTATTGTAGACATGGTCCAAGGCCATTCGCATTAACATTAGCAACGTACAAATAGCTGAGATGACACTGGTAAGTGTATAGATTAGGGCTGTCAACAGTAATGCATCAAAACGGCATTCCATACAATAAACGCATTAACACTGATTTTTGTGATAAATTGACCAGGTTCAGCAAATTCATTGTCCAATAGTGAGAAAAACACTGGCTGTGTGGTCCAGCTACCAACTCACCCAAACAAATTTAATTTGAACAAGAAAAGTGTATTAAAACATGCCATTTAAAATGTAAAATTCAATTCTATTTTTAAATATCAAGCAAGTTGCAGTACACATTTAACTAAGTTAAGTCAGTCTGGAAATGAGTGCAACGTTCAAAAGCATCAAAAAATAAAATAAAATAATGGTGTCATCACATGGTATGCCGTGTTAATGCATTAATGAGACTGAACCAGAATCATGGCACAATACAAAAAAAAAACAAAAAAAACATTGCAACACTGCAAGCATATTGTAAGGCAGGGAAAATACTATACAGTTTGTCACTGTATTTTTGTACATTTTCTGACCAAATTTCAATGTCCTGGATTTTGCGAGAAGAGATAAAAAGGGGAATTTGTGCTTAAAAGTAATTTTTCACAACTTCAACATCAAGTTTTTCACCAAAACTGAACCCCCTCTGAGGCTTTCTGAGTATGGCGCGCCATTCTCTGAAGCAAATATAAGGAATTAAACAAAAAAAGTGCACTAGTGTAAATATAAAATATATATCCCAGCTTTCAACTCTCCAGCAATAAAGCATGTTTAAATAAAGCATGTCAATATACTGACACAATAACAAATAGTAGTCTTATTTTGTGTGTTGGAGCATAATGCTAAAAATCCAGTATTTTCTGTAATATATGTATGTATGTAACTTCTGACTTCAGATCGATTTAAATAAGCAAGTTAACTGATTCCCCAGACAGTCCAGAAAGCATGCTTACACAATGGCATAGACAACAGGGAAAACCTTTGTCCTGTGGAGAGTGATGGAGAATTTGAGGTCACCCCAGCATGCTCCATCTATGTATCTGAATGTCATATTGAAATGTAAAGCAGTGTTGTGTGCGTTCTCTCTCTCATGCTATACTTAAATGAAGGACAGTCCATGATTATCCAGAAATAGAGTTATAAATGGAGTTTAACAGAACATGACATGCATCCATATGACAGTGATAATGTGTTATATATTGTATATATTCACTATGAATGTCTCGTGATTATACAATGGACAAAAGTATTGGGGCACCTGCTCATGCACTGTTCCTTCCGAAAGCTTTTGTTGGCGTAACTGCCTCTACTGTCAGGAAAAGGCCTTCTACTAGATTCTGGAGCATTGCTGTGGATTGCATTCAGTGCATTGGATGGAGCAACATCACTCCATAGAACACAGCTCCGCTGCTCCACTGTTCAGTGCTGGAAGGCTTTATACCCCTCTAGCCCACACCTGGCATTAGGCATGGTGCCAACAGGTTCATGTTTATCTGGTGTTATATCCTATTGCGAATACTTCTATACATATAGTGTATATGAAACTATTTAAACCCTCAAACCTCTTAAAACAGAGCTCATAAAATATGACATCATATCAACTCTAAAAGATCTTAGGTGAGTGGTGAGGGAGCAATCAAAAAAAGATTGATAGAGAGAGAGAAACACCACATAGACACATGCTGATTACTTTGACACTTGGCTTGTAAGTGCACTGCAGCTTTGCGGTTCTGAAGAGGTTCTCTTTGCCTTCATTAAATACTCCAGATTTAAGTTCTTGACAAAAGGTTCCAGGTATGAACCCAAGCACAGAACAAAACGTCCTTTAATTTGCTCTTCATTCTGGACTAGAATCCACTCTTTCAGCCACCAGCAGTCTTGGCACAGACAAATGCTCAGGCTCAGCTCTTGGTCTCATGGACCGGTCTGTGATTCAGGACTTGCTAGCGAATGATGTCCAGGTAATGGAGATCAGCGTAGAGTGAGTTGATGAGCAAAGATAAAAGACGATTGCTGTCACGCAGGCAGTGGTCAGAGTACTTGATGAACTCGCAGGCTTGACCCAAAGCCAGCTGAAACTCCGAGTACTGCTTATTGCCCATCATGGCCTCCAGCACTGCCAAAGCCTGAAGATACAAAGGAGTATTGATTTGGAATGCCCTATATGTGACAGCAGGTATATACAACAGCAGCAGCAGAAGTAGTGTCAAATGAAAGTATTGAATGCTTCTAAAAGATTCCTCAGATAACGTTACAAGATTATGAATCATTGTTATATTATTATGAACATTGTTTTATGGTAGCAACAAAGCTTGAGCCCAAAAACTATTTTTGTAATTCATGCATCACGTGTTCAGAAAAAGGTCTGTTTTTTCCGATTTACCTCTATATTACCACCATTATTTATTAAAACTCAGTGGACACATGTAAACTTGCTGATCATTTTGGAGAGCTAGTGAAATGGCTGTACTTGCATTGTAGACATCATGACCCCTGGTTACCATCACTACCATTGTAAGGAAGTCAGTAATTTCTCTACAATGCACTTTTACCTCAGACCACTACCTCAAAATACCTCAGAATGACTTTGTTTACATCACATCAAGTAAAAAAAGTTAGCTCCATTTTAGTATTACAATTAACATCTTTCAATAATGCATTTACAGCAGTGGCGGATGCTCTAAGACTGCAAGGGAAGCTCAGCTTCCCCTAAAATGTCAAAAAATAAGTGATCAATAATATACTGTTGTGTGT
>BRDA01005396.1:0-13234 GCA_036984385.1 Crenuchus spilurus | reverse complement strand
TTTTTTTGCTCATGTGCCTCATTTACTGCCATTTATAGGGGTCCACTGACATTGAGAGTGTACAGGGCCCCGAATTTGCTGCTACGCCCCTGGGTAGATCGACGTATATCGCACCCCTGTCCTAAACCATATTAATATCAGCCATAACATTACAATACCTCCTTGTATTTACACTCACTGTCCATTCGTTCAGCTCCTCTGACCGTACAGGTGCACTTTGTAGCTCTACAATAACAGACAATTATTCTCTACATACATCGCTATACATCGGTTTCTCTGCATACTTTGTTGGCCTCCTTTCACTCTGTGCTTCAATGGTTAGCACCCCACATGACCACCACAGAGCAGGTATTATCTGGGTGGTGGATCACTGCAGTGACACTGACGTGGTGGTGTGTTTAAAATCTCAAGAAGGAGTAGATTGTAATTACAACTACAAAAGAACTACAAAAAGTGTACCTTTGTGGTAAATGGAGGTGATAAAATGGAAAACGAGTGTAGATACAAGGTGGTGCTATGGCTGATCAGTGTAACATTACATTATGACAAAAAAAGACGTAAAGGCAAGAAAAAGACAATGCACAGGACAAAAAGTACTCCAGGATCATATACAGTAATTGTGGAAACACCTCTGGAAAGATCCTACCTCTTGTCCCTGCATAATTTTAGCCAGTCGATGGGCATCATATTGCTTTGGCAATGAGGGCAAGTACACTTCTTGTTTCTGTAGGTTCTCGTCATCCATCCACATCGCAAAGGCACTAAAAAGTCTAGCAAATAATAAATAAAAACAAAACTAATTGGACATAACTGACCAAATTACACATTTTGTTAATTTTCTCAGAAAAAGTAACATTTTATAAAGGGAACAAAAATATGACAATTTAGGGAAAAATTATTTATTATATAAAATTAAAAAAATATATTTATTTTATTTGATTTATTATTAAAAAATGTCTTGGTTAACACATGGGAGGAAAATAAAACGAAGCATTTAATATGCACTAAAATAAATGTGTGTTTACAAAAGATGAATTTCAGTGAGAACTGATGAATGCAGCATGTGGACATGTAAAATACTACCACGGTGACCACATTACTGGAATAACTCTGATATACTTTATCAAGTGTAGGGTGATAGTATTACTCTATTTAAGAAACACAATGTTTCTAATTGGTTTTCTTTGTTTATGTTATTTTGTACATAAATTTAGTACATCTTCACTATCAATGACCAGCACTCTGTTAATGAAAAAATGAACATGTGACTAATTCTACAGCTGCAACTGATGGCAAATGTGGGAAAACTGAACTCCAGATTACATACAGCACTGACCATCTTGCTACACTGCTATTGGCAGCAGACATTCCAGTTACAGTTTCACTGAAAAACAGTATGCCATCATCCTCTACCACCATAATATAAAGACAGCATTATATTCACAGTACAGTGCAGTGGAGCAAGGCAACTTCACATGTCATTTACTTACTAAATACTAGACTCATTCATTGCCTAAATTTGAAAGCAAGACTTCTTAAAATATAATGTTTCGCACCAACATATGGACATACCTAACCAGTTCGACGTGGAGCTCAGGAGAGGTCATGTACTGGGTTATAGGAGTTGAAGGGATATTCTCTCCCTCACAGGCCGTGTCACTGGATGGGCTTGGCACTTTCAGGGCCTTACCGGCCGCATGATGAAAATCACACACCTCCACGAGTCGCTGCCGAAGATCCTTCAATAAAGAGATGTGATGTGCACTGTGGAAGTAGCGCCTGCCAATGCAACCTTTAGCTTCAAGTCTAATAGGATAGAAAAAAGAAGACTATTTATATACAATATACATAAGAGATGAAATCTAACTAGAGCATTCTTCTTACTTCACATGTATTTAATGTTATTCAATACATGTCTTAGACATATCAGTATAGGCCTTGGCTGACTACGTCTGATTTACAAGATTTTGGGGTTAGCCCTTGCTAATTTTTGCTAATGATTTGTTACTAAGACCATTAACAACGTATGCTTTTGCCATTTTTTGCACAGCAGTGAGCTCCTCAGAATCATAACAGCATAAAAATCACATGCTTTCATCAGTTGTGGTGAAATATTTTGTTTTAATTAGCTGCAACAGCAGTGTTGAACCCACCCAAACTCAGGCCCGGGCTGCCGGAGGTAGAGCTGCAGGAATTTCTGCCAGATGAGGGGCAGCAGCGGGTGGTCTGCTGGTGTGGCCAGGGCCTGCTGAGCCCACCGATAGACCATCAATCTTTGCAGAGAGGGAACCACATGGAGCTTCAGTCGCACCTGTGCCTTCTGATAAAGCAAACACATGAGAGAACAAAAAAAACAAAACAATGAAAACATGAACATATACACAGATCAAACCACTGCCAGCTGAGGTGAACAATGTTAGCTCATTACAATGGCACCTGCCAGGGGGTGGGACATATTATGCTGTAAGTGAAAAGTCAGTTCTTTTTATGTGTTAGAACTTTGTGGTTGCCTATTTTTCTTGCTTCTGAGTGAATCTGTCCCAGGCCAAATTGTGATGGTTGGACAGCTGTGTCAGAGCATCTTCAAAACAGCAGGTCAAGAGTCGTGTTCCCAGTATGCAGTGGTTAGAACATACCAAAAGTAGTACAAGGAAGAACAACTGATGACCTGGTGACAGGGTCATGGTGACAATTGTCCTCACTGATGCACATGAGGAGCAAATGCTAGCTTGTCTTATCAAATCCCAGAGAAGAGCTACTGTAGAACAATTGCTGCACATGATAGAAAGGTGTCAAAAAACACAAAGCATCACAGCAAACTGCACAAGAAGCAGCAGAACCGCAGACCAGTCAGAGTGCCTCTGCTGGTACGTTCACTGCCAAAAGCACCTATAATGGGGACATGAGTATCAGGACTGGTTCAAGAAGCAATGGATGCAGATGGAAGAAGGTTATTTTACATCACTTGGGTCTTGCCATTGCCATGTGTATTCTTCCTGATATGTACCACCTACCAAAACACTGTTGCAAACCAAGCAATGGACTTTTTTAATCCTCTGAGAGTTGGCGCTTCTGCTGACATCTTTTACAAAATTCTGCAACTACACTCATAACTCAGTGAGATTTTATCCTAGAAACAAAATTAAACATACCTCGGAAACCTTAAAAGGGTCTATTTTTCATATTATATATGAAATTATATATATATATATATATATATATATATATATATATATATATATATATATATATATATATATATATATATATATATATATATACACACATATACACACACAAACACATATACTGTAGCTTGAGTCAAAATACATTTTTGGATATTTGTGAGAGGAGGTTAAATAAGCAGAGACACTGTTTTCAGAGTGAGTCAGACAGCTGTGCATTTTTCCCGCCAAATGACAAAATCTATCATTCATATGATAATGGTATGGTAATTCCAGACATTCCATTGGTGGATCACCAGCAAAGATGTCCAATAAAAAAACAAAAAAAAAACAAAACAAAACTCACCGGAACAAAGACCTCTCACCTTAAGTGTTCACACCTATATCATAAATATTCAATCTAGGAACCACTGACTGAGTTAAACACAGCAACTCACATTAAGCTTTAGTATATAAAATTCAGTTTCTAAAAACTGCAATGACCAGTGTGTAGCCAACACCTGGTTACATAGTTCTGAGCTTAAAAGTCTTGGCTAGGAATATTTAGAGTGTGTTTTCACAATATATCAGCATATCTGAAAATAGGTTTATGACACTCTTACTGTTTTGAGACTGTTGTTGCTGAGTGTGTGCTGAACTAAAGCCTGTGTAACACTTTGGAATTTTTTAGATATAATTAGGTGCAACTTGTAAAAAGATCAAGTCATGACAGACTACATTAAAAGCACACCAATCAAACTGACTTGAAGCTTATTTAAACAGATGAGTGTTTGAGTGTTGAGTGTTGACACACAAGGTCAGTATGGCATTTCCAAGGCGGCACATATCTGGTACCTTCAGAGCCTGGTCTGGGGTGAGGGCAGGGTTTGAGAGGAGTTCATGCTCCACACAGCGCCGCAACTGAGAATCCTCCTCAAAGATAGACTCCATGTTTAAAACTAGCCAAGCAAACCACACCTAAGGGCAGGTAAAAGTGTATGTCAGTTTAAAACAGCAATAACATTACACGTTTAATGATGATATTCTTTTATCTGTTCTTTGTCTGTTATAACAGAAAATGTGTGAGAATGTGAGTGATGAGTGAGAGAAAGTGCACAGTAAATCTGCCAGTGTTAAATCAACACTATTAGAGTTAAATTAACACTGTGAGTGTTACATTTTGACACCCTCAGTGTTAATTTAACTCTAATAGTGTTGATTTAACACTGGCAGATTTACTGTGTGGAGGATTTCCCAGCTGCACAGTTTTCACAGTTAAGCACTCTAGTACAAATACAATTTTAGCAGAGACAGAAAAGTATGCTAACTCTCTTGTATTTGTTGTTTGGTGCCAATTTGGTTGCTGCCAGTTCCTATCCAAGCTCTTCACATGTTCTTTTTTGTAAAATGGTACAATTAATGTTGTTGTTTTTTTGTTCAACACCATATTAGCAACTAAGGCTATTTCATGGCTAAATCCAGAAATGTATTAGAAACATTTACAATAATGGTCTGTAATCCTTATGGCCATCAATGTTCATATTACAGATATTTAGTAGAAACATTTATGGTAATGTTTTATAGTAACTATTTTATAGTCAGCAGTCTACAGTGCCATCAATGGATCATGTATATGTATAATTTGCATCTCATAATTGTTTGGCGTTAATGTCAAATGTTTGTAACTGATGTGAGACAAGAACTTCTCTGGCACTGAGATGTTTTTAATTACTCATTAACAAATGAATAAGTAACTCATTAATATGTAACTCAAAATACGTAATCTGTACTCCAGTGCAAAAATTACATTAAATGAAATACTAGATAAGAGTCTGACAAGCATCTTCAATGTACATACCTCACCAGTCAGAGCATTACATTCGATGAATGAAGGAGTGATGTTTCCTGCCAAAATCCATCCCATTAAAGATGACAACAGACCTTTGTCACCATGGTAACCTAATGCATTCTTTAGGGAGACAAAACAACACTTT
This sequence comes from Crenuchus spilurus, assembly GCA_036984385.1. Taxonomy (NCBI): domain Eukaryota; kingdom Metazoa; phylum Chordata; class Actinopteri; order Characiformes; family Crenuchidae; genus Crenuchus; species Crenuchus spilurus. The sequence continues at coordinate 8,076 of BRDA01005396.1, read as the reverse complement.
CAGTACAACGATGTCACAGACAAGACTTTGACAAATCGGTTTATTCTTTTTATCAGTCTTTTTATGTAGTCTTTCTGTTTGTGCCATAGTATGTGTAACCTTATGCTGCTGGTAGAGGAGTTTATGGAGACATTCCTCTTGCTGGTGGAGAAAGGCAGCACGACACAAATGGTCCAAGAGGTAGAGAACAGTTCTATCTCTGTGCCAAAGGTTCTGTTCAGTCAAAACATTCAACCAGAACTCCAGAACTGCTACTGCTCCAACACGACCATCCCGGGAGCTCTCCAAGATATGGGCCTGACACAAAGACAGGCAGAGAACCTTTCAACCATCTAACATACTCCAGTTGACTCAGTTTAGATACACTACCGCTCAAACGTTTGGGATCACCCAGGATTTTCCATGACAATCTACACTTTTATTTCAGAAGGGCCCTATTATTATTATTATTATTATTGTTATTATTGTTGTTATTGTTATTATTGTTATTGTTATTATTATCGTTATTATTATTATTATTATTATTATTATTGTTGTTGTTGTTGTTGTTGTTATTATTATCGTTATTATTATTATTATGTTATTTTTATAGACTATAATAAAGTCCACAAATGCTGCTGCTCCATATCTTCTATTGATCTCCTGCTCAGATTTCCTGATCAGATACAGATCTACTGATCAGATACAGATCTCCTGCTCAGTCTTCTATGGTAGAAAGGTGAGATAGGACAGTATCACTGTGTTTAGTTCACAAGTTGTTGATGGTGAGTTTAGAAGCTTTACTACAGCTGTTTAATCTCCACCAGAAGTTTAACACATTGTGTGTGAGACATCACTGGACATGACTCTGTCCTTCCTCACTCTTCTAACAAACATTTGAGTATCTGATGCAGAAACATTTGTGGATTTTATCATCAAATCAAAATAAAAACACACAGAAATAAAAGTCCAGGTTGTCACAGATGTTCGGTTTAATGTGTGACCCCAAACTTTTGAGCGGTAGTGTAGTTGATAGCTCTTTAATTGATGAGGAGAAGGTACGTATAACAACATTATTGTAATAGAAGAGGTCTCACTTGGATCACACTGTTGAGCAGTTTGATGTTCTCACAGCTGGATGTGCCTATTAGATGTTGGGTCACCTTGTGTGTGACTTGTTGGGTCACACCCTGCGGTGTCCCACTGTCTAATAACAAGAACAGCTGGATACAACTCAGAAACCTAAAATGCATACACAAAATCAGAAATGGATACAATTAAAACATTTGTCAAATCTGCAAGAAAGCTCATTTAATCTAAATAACATAATGGTGCACTTTCAGTAAGTAAAAAGGCACTAAAGAGACTACATTTCAATGAGGGACTGACACAAAACACTACCACTACCAATTAATTTTAACTACAATAACATGCTTTCATACAGAAGACACAACATAAGCTGTCCTGAGGTGTCTGTGGTGGTGTTTTAGGATTGACATTAATCCACCCCAGGATTTTGTTTCAACTGCCTTGTTGGTTCTGCTGCAGATATGCTGTAGCAGAGCCACACATGAAGTAGGAGCAAAATCCTGGGTTGGATTTTTACTTTCTGGACCTGGATTACCCACCTCTAAAAACTACCAATTAAAAATCATTACAGCTCTCTTGCTTAATGGTGTCATTCAATCTGTACTGTCTGCCACCTTTCAATTAAGTTTGACTTTTTTGGCAGTATGCACGGAGATTACAGAACGCACTGGGATGCAGTCAGATGCCTGGCCATGAAAACTGGCAAAAACAGGACTGAATGTTTGCCAACAAGACTAAGGCAGGAAGTAAGTGAATGTACCAGCACAGTTTGGCCCTCAGACAACAACAGTCTATGTTTCTATAATTACACGGACAGCAACAGGCAAGAGATCAAAAATGAAAGTGTGAAATGTTTCTGATAAGGATGGTTACTAACTGTTCATTCTTGAGCAGGTAAAACTGGCAGTGGTAGGCCAGTGGCAGAATGTTCTCCAGCACATGGACCACAGCGCTGAGGTGGCGAGATTGGACCAAGGTCTTCAGCAGGGGAACGCCTTCACTGCAGAACTTCTCCAAACTACATCAAGAAAAAACCATCAAGCTAACAGAAACTACACTGATACATTTGCTGCCAAATTACTACTTAAAAATGTATATTCTCCTAAAAGATTTCTCCTTAAACTCACTTGCAGCTTCAGACACTGTATACTGTCATCTATAAAGTTGTAGGGCTGGGTATTGGCAAGAACGTATCACAATGCACTGAAATACTGTAAGCAAGGTAATTTATTGTGATTTTTTAAAATCTAATTTTAGAAAAACAATCAGTGCTAGCTACTTGTTGACACTGGTGTGGAAGAGTCTAATAGCTATACACAGATTACAGCATTGCCATCTAGTGGTCAGAGGTATAAACAACAGAAAATTGCCTACTGTCTGTCACCAAACTCTGAATGCAATCTATAAATAAATTAATTGTGTTTTAGAATTGAGACAGTACCACAAGACTTACTATTGCAATACTTAAATGTATCAATATTTTAAGTTTTTTCATACAAATTTGGTGAATAGACAAGAGCCAATCAAAATGTCAATTGAGATTACTTAAGTGTGGTTTAAGACATGTTTTCACAGTGCTAACTGGAGGACTTAGCTAATGTAATGAACAAATAATGGACGTTTATCCTCTTAAGCTACCACTGCTTACATTAGTTTTATAGGCTCAATTCAAAACTAAAGAAACTACAGGGACCCATCACATCCCAGCCTTTCAAGCTGTAAAAGAAATACATGCTATAGAATTCCAAACCTGTGCCCAATGGTCGTCATGTCAAGGGCGAGGAAACAGCCAATGGGGATTCCAGCTTTGACGGCTTTGAGGACTGGGTGCATGGTAGGCGTGTCTGTGATCTCAGGCACAGAGGGACCAGAGGAGTAAGGCAGTGGGCACCAGGGGTCCTTGGGATTCTTCTCACTAGTGTGGAGCTTCAGACGCAGAGCCAGGTCCCAGGCCCACTGGTTAAAGGATGTCTCTGGAGTCTGGCCCAGCCGCATGATATTGGCCAGATAAGACACCTAGAAAGAGGAAGTTAGAAAATAAAAAATAATATCTAAACCATTTTGGCAAAAAAAAAAATCAAAAGCATACAAATTGTCCCTTTTCTTAAATGTAATCCACAATGACATAATTTCTCTTCATTAACATTGCACTGGAACTAAGTTTGGGCAAAAAAAATAACATTCCATGGTGAAAACCAGCAAAATTAAAGCTTTTGTCTATTTTTATTGTCACAGCACATTATTTAGTGTCAAGAATTACATTTGAGCACATCCACAGTACTGGGAAACAGTTCTGGGACATGGAATTTCTAAATTAAACTTGTCACAAAATGTGTGAATATGTCAAAGGAAGCTAAATTAGACACTCTGAAATCAGATCTCTCCTATTGTTTTACTTTTTTTTCCAAAAATTGGCCAAGAATCAAGCCTGTGCTTTAGATTCCATTGTGCATTTTTTAGAAAGTGTTCAAACTTTTCTGAAAATGGGGTTTGAATATTTACAATCATTTTCCAATTCAATGTACTTTGTAAATTAGTGGGCTTTCTGTTGCTGGTTACATTAGCATTATAGCTCCACGAGAAAGGTAAAGAAGCAAACTTTGGACAGTAAACGTTTTAGGATTGAGCACTGATCTTTGGGATGAGATAAAACATGGGCATAAAAATTCTGCTTCATTTCACCTTTGAAGAATCTGAAACTCCATTAAACAAACCTGTTTGATGCCTTCTGAGATGATGCCAGCATAGGGTTTATCTGTGAGGTACTTCTGATAGGCCTCCACCACCAACAGTGCCACTTCACTGTGTAATGCAGCTGGCAGAGAAAGGCAACCACTCTACAGACAAAACAGAATAAAGATCAATGTGCGGACGTGTACAGAGAAGTCTTATGATCAAAGTCATGAGACCAGAAAAGTAGCTTTTGCCATCTAGAGTTCCTCTTACACAACCTGGCAATATTTTTATTAGAAACAAAACGTATTTACACCACACAGACTGTGCAGTTTCCAAGTAGTTTTGAGCTTCACAGATGCTGAGAAAGTTCAAAACATGAGCCAGTTCTCACTCACTGGTTGGAATCCCCAGTTGAGGCCTTCTAGGATAATGCAAGCCAGCTTGTTCTCTACTGCAGATAAGCTGTAATCCAGCAGCCAACTTCGAATGACTCCAATTTCAGCTGGGCTGGGGCTCCAAACGTGCAGGGGCAGTTCCTTAAAAAGGTACAATGAGACCTACAAGCACAAAAGGAATAAATAAAGAGAGTGATGGAAAACAGGTAAAAAAAAGCACTTAATCACATTTTAATTAAATAATCAATTAATTTAATTAAATATGCAGCAGCATGTAAGAGTGGGGATGTGGAGACCTCGCTAGTGTAAATATGTAAATTCTAAGCGCTTGCAGAAACACATTTCTGGAAAATCAGTTTTGCTGAACAAAAGCAGATTAATCTGAGCAACCTTTAGTTTGGCACCATCACAGCAAGTAGCATTATGAATAACACCATCATTCAGCAGATGGAAGAATAAAAAGTAAATGAAGGTATAAAACAGTTACATAAAAGATGTGAAACGTGTTCACAAAAACGTGAATATACACAGCTTGGTATCAGCATTACTGTAGCATAATAAATAATGTCTAACAAAAACTTGTCAAATACATACCAGTGGCGGATGCTCTAAGACTGCAAGGGAAGCTCAGCTTCCCCTAAAATGTCAAAAAATAAGTGATCAATAATATACTGTTGTGTGTACATGTCATTGACTAAATATGTGCTACAACGCGCTCAACTTTTGTTCAGAATCAGCTTCTTATCACTGGTAACGACGCGGCTTTCCTCTCACTCATTCCCGCAGCTTCACAGCGCTTTAAACAGGGTGGACGCTCAGCGTCCACAGACTTCAATGGCAAAGCAAAGCGTGCAGCGAAACGAGACGAGTCATTGGATGAATCCTGGGCTTTGTCCCGCCCATCGGACGCTCAGCGTCTCTGGGGGTCTATGGAGCAGTGGGCTGGCCTCGGCTGGCCCGGACGCTCAGCTTCTGCGTGATGATTAGATGATGTGTCTGAGGAGGAATCCCTTTTTGATTGACAGCTAAATGAGCGAATCAGTGATCTTTTGGTGTAAACATCCGTGGGAGCATTTTTTAAATTTTCATTCTGTTCTGAGTTGAACCGAAGACTTTCCTAATCCTCTTAGTCGCATTTTCTTTGTTAAAAATGACTAGCGACAAATCGAGCTTCTATTTCTGGTGTTTTTTTGTAGCTGCTTGTGTTTGGAGACTGACTTCTATCACTCTTTCTGACTTCTATCGCAGTTTCTGTCCAGCAGTAGCACTCACAGGCGGACACACTTCACACTAGCCTCGCGCCAGTAAAGAGCTTCTCCTGTTTTTAAAGCGGTTCAAGTGTTACACCCGCAACACCATGAGCCAAGGCCGTTTAAGCAGCCTAGCTCTGCTGGCCATTGAGAGGACACTAGTCAAGTCCCTGGAAAAGACGCCTTGTTGGTACGACAGGGTTACAGATCATTTTCTTGAAAAGGAATGGAGGGTAGAATTTACGTATAAATAAACTGACACATTTTATGATGTAGGCCGGAATTGAGCTTCCCCTCCTTGAAAGACCAGCATCCGCCACTGATATATATATATATATATATATATTTAAATAATAAAACAGTTTTTATTTACTTAATCAATAGCTTTTGTTTATGCGAGTACCACATCAATAATGCTAAATTCTAAAGCTCTCATAAACTGATATGTAGTTAGTAACAAAGTTGCCGCCCATGGGGCAGACTGGGCTTTAATATGGGTACACCACACCATAGTGATAAAAGTCCTTGGGCAAGACTCATAACACTTCATTTGCCTACACATATAACATCACCAAAACAGTTGACCTGAACAAGAGTGTCTGCTAAATGCCATGTATGTAAATATAAAAAAGAATTAAGCAAATTCATTCAAATGTATTTCAAATATTATCATCATAAAAAATACACATCACATCATACTACGCTCAAAACTACATCGACTAGACCATAATAAAAATGGGTTTGAGTTGTTTGCATGTAGAGAAAATTTTGCTGAGGTATTTTTATGGCTTATTTAGCTGACTACTAGTGTCTGTTAGTGACATTAGACTTGTAGCTCCAAACTCTTGGCTAATCAACTACTTATGAAGTGGAAAATTGTGCAAATTGACTAAGAAAACACTACATTAAAACATCAACGACCATAACTACGACCGTAATTGTTGAGGATGAGAAGTGTGACCCGCATGCAGGTCCTTGATAGTGATGACCCACCATGCCAACTTTCTCGATGGTCTCCCTTAGTCTCTCCAGCAACACAGAGATGATATGCGGGTGGGCTGTTGCTATGGCAGCCAGTAATTCTCGCCCTACTTTGGAGAAGATCTCTCGCGTGGAAACGCAGACATAAGACACCTGAGAGAAGTTCAATACTGAATTAGAATTAGTTTCATTTGCGACACAGAGAAACAGAATACTAGCTACTGTATAATGTAAAGTATGATGTATGTGAAAGAATGAGTAACGAGGGCTTTGGAGCAGCACATGTGACTGAATTGTGATCAAAATGATTGTTCAACAAAGTGTTGAAGTTTTACAAATCCACTAAATCACCTCATAAATCTCCAGCACAATGGTCCTGACAAACTCTGCATCTGCGTCGGTGCGTTTGGGCTGAGCCATGTGAGCAAATGTTGTCAGCAGGCAAATCCCATCGGAACTATTTATCTCAGACAGCCACTCCTTAAACTTTTCTTGATGACTTGGTTCTAGACAGACACAAACATCAAAAATTTAGTTTCAGTACTTAATATTCAATTATCTATTCATTTACTTATATTACTATTCATTTACTTATCTATTCTTTCAGCATACTGCATTCAATTACGGTACACATACCTATACTAGTGCTTCTGCAAAAATGTAAATATAGTGAAATTGTGTTCACAGTTTAATTCAAAAAGGTAAACTGTCACATTGTTGCTATCATAAAAATTTTAATCTCCAATTTTTTTTTCCTTTTTTGCATAATTTAAAACTTAATATTTTGTGAAAGTTTCATGATCATTGGACCAATAGAATTGCTCCTAAATGACAAAGTAAAATTTTCCATTAAAAGCTATGTTTTCTCCTTCTCCTGTACAGTTAGCAGCTCAGAAACTGAGATATATTTCAAATCCATTAATGTTTTAATGTTGATAAATTTTTAATAGTAATTTGCTCAAACACAAAATGAAATATTCTAATAATTTGAGATTCTGAATTTCAGATTTTCATGAGCTAAAAGCCACACTGTTCAAGAAAAAAATATCACTTTGCATGCAATTAATATAAAATGACACATAAAATTTTCACAATATTATTTTTTTAGATGCACTAGTATATATTAATATATATTTTCATTTATTATTTGTGACCCTGCCAGGGAAAACCAGGCCAAAGTCACTGGGCAACTTATTGAGATATCGTGTCAATATTGTGTCACTCACATTAGCGACAAAACTTAGCCACTCAGTATTATTGCAGTAAATGAAAGATAATAGTCTCAGAAATCTATCAGAGTACATATTTTGATCAAAAACAAAACTTAAATTCACAAAAAAGTTGTTTTGAAAAAAAAAGAATGACTTTGACCTGGTTTTCCCTGGCGGGGTCACATTTATTATAAATCATTACTGTTTCAGATTACATAAAGTACACAGACAGTTAGAGCTTATAGTGATTAGTAAACAATTTCAGACAGAACACAATTTTATCTGAGCTTGTTTTAGCCACCTGACAAGGTTTAAAGTTTGATCATTTAATCATGCAATTCCTCAATACTATCCACAATCAATGCTTGCATTTTGTCAGAATTTGTAGGTTTTTGTTCAACCGTCTCTTGATGATTGACCACAAGTTCTCAATGGGATTAAGATCTGGGGAGTTTCCAGGCCATGACCCAAAATCTCTATGTTTTGTTCCCTGAG
>BRDA01005393.1:84638-96609 GCA_036984385.1 Crenuchus spilurus | reverse complement strand
GTGCATTTTCTCCCACTGTTTTCATTCCCTATCTTATTTATTGATTCTTGTATGGTACACAGGCCACACTTGAGCTTTATATATGATGTGGCACACATATTGCGTCCAGTCTAGTGCCCTTTCTTTCAGCTCTGCTTCAACTACACTAATGATGATCAGGCATTTTCTGTACTGCTGATGACCTTGAGAAGAAAATTCTCCCAGTACGAGAGAGAGGGAAAAATAGAGAAAGGGGGAAGAGAAACAGGCCCTTCACCAGTTTGCCCTTTGGATCCTTAAAGCATAAACTACCTCTTCCCTTTTCAGCTGAATTTGCTGAGGAACTGTAGCACAGACTGCATGTGAATCAAGCTCAGAGCTGCATTTTGCAGAGGCCATCAAGAGGACGCTGGAGTGTGGGGTTTGGCCATCATGACAGCGTGGCCTATAATAAGGTCACATAATCCTGCTTCTGCAGCAAAGCCTTAGGCGGTGAGCACAGGTCTCCTACAGACCTCATGCGGCATCCTCTCGCAGGGGTTAACCCAGGCTCAGCGGACTTCTCTCCTGCAAATATGTCACTTTACATGTAATGAATAGAAAAGATATGACAAATTGTCTTTTTGAATTCTTTTATGAGCACAAATTAACTGTTCCCACAAAATGCTACATTTTTTAGATGCACACTCAGGTGTGACAGTACACATAGGCCGGCTTTCCATTCAAACATTCATCAAATATGTGCATTTACAAAAATGTATTATTTTTGACCCAATTTTCCCCCCAATGTAGTGATAGCCAGTCGACCCACCCATCTGCTAGGGCTCACCCAATCACTTGTAATGTCTCTGACTCTATGAGGGTGAAGACTAGCCCAGACCTCCTCTGATGCATGTGAAGTCAAGCTCCGCCTCTTTTCTTACTGCTGCTGTTACATCATCACTGGGTGCTCAGAGGAAAGCGCAGGAACTCCAGCTCTGGTGGATCATATTGCAGATGCCTGATCCAGCAGACATTACTTAGACATTAGAGAGTACCATTTTGGGCCCATTTACAAAAAAATGTAATTTATTTATGAAACTAATTTATTTGTGATTACATCCAACATAGTTATTCAAAGAAACTTCAGATGATGTAGGGGTGGCATCAAAACAAGATTTAACTCGGCGCAGTTGTCTTTACAGCTCTTTTATGGCTCTAAACTCATTTCTCTTATGCATCTCTGCATTAAACTCATGAGCAGCTTCTTCCCTTCACTTTTAAAAACAGGCCACTGTAATACAGGATCAAATGTTTCCACAGCAGTCTAATTAAATACTAATGAAACGATTCACTCAGAAATCATATTCATCCTCATACTTACACAAGATCTTGTTGCTCAGCCGAGACTTGTTTGCAGCCCAAACTTTGCTTATTTTTAAAAAGGCTGCTGCTAGGCTAACTGCTAATAAACACTAGAATTTAATAGTCACCTAAAGTAGCTGAGCTGTTCCTTTACTGTGATAGTTCTCTTTTGAAAAAGCCAGAGGTGACAGTGTCTACAATATAAATACTCTAAAGCCATTTTATATACAGTATATGACCCATGACTAGTCTCATTTACAGTAAGGTTTTGAGGTAATCTTAATTATTTTAAAAATAAAAATGGTATTTTCTGCTTTACAGCAGCATGCAAGCACCTCTTGGATTGTTAAAAATGACTTCTTTTAAAAAGGCCATGCAACAGTGTCTCAAACATCAGACAATGCATTAATAGACATGTTATCAAATAGCTTTCTGTAGCTTTTAAAAGCTCTAAGTGTCATGGATGTCTGCTTTCTATCACCATCACTGGAAACCTTGGCCCAGGACTGCTCTGAATGACTTTTTACAACTTAGCCATTTATTATTCAGAGGTTTTTAGCTGAGTTTTAGGTTTTTAGCTATCAATCTTTCAAACTACTTAATAAAACACAGTGCTGAGTTTTAATGTAATATATTTCAGTCTGCTTGTAAAAATCAAATAATAAACATCAAAATAATGAATCATGCTGAGTTAAGGAGTGATTCCAGTTCTTGTTTATGTATATCAGTGTGTTGGGGGCATGTATATGTGTGTATTTTGCTCTCTTCCTGTGTGCTTGTTCATTATTGATAATTGTATCTGCTGTTCCTGTAGGGTTTCTGCTCTTGGCTGACGGCCATTTTCAGAATAAAGTAAGTGGCTCTTTCATTCCTGTTAGCGAGCTGTTACTGCCGGCGCCTGCGGAGAGGCTGCTGGTCTTTCATTTAACAGCTTGTGTTTATTTTCTTGGCTTCTAATGGATGCATTTTTGGGAATCTTTAATAATCTTAGTTTATTTATATTCTATAGATTTTTGATTATTTAAGTCTGCATGTAAAAGTGAACTGAATTCCAGGTCTGTTACGTTCCTACATTGAGGTCATTCTGAGTGATAAACATTGTCTCTTTCATTTCATTTGAAGTACACTCAGTGGCCACTTTATTAAGTACACATACCTTGTATCTATGCACATTGTCCATGTTTTCAGATGTGTGTGATTTGTACCAGCGCAACACACACTAACACACCACTGTCATGTCGGTGTCACTGCAGTGCTGAGAATGATCCGCCACCCAAATAACCCTGATCAGTGAAGAACAGGTGAAAGGAGGATAATAAAGTCTACAGAGAAACAGATGAACTACAGTCTGTAACTGTAGAACTACACAGAGCTCCTATATGATCAGTGGAGCTGATAACATGATACAAGAGTTACAAGATATGTGTACCTCAGAAGGGCCCATTGAGTGTATTATGGTCACAGAAACTGTGAATAGAATAAATGCTGTGAGTAGAGTCAGATCAAAATAAACATTACATAACGCACTGTGAAGTTAGCCTTTTTTTCAACAAGTGCTGTAGATGTGCTCAATGTAAGTCAGTTAAATCTTACCTGCAGGCTCTGAAAATAGCATGTAATTGTAATTTGATATTTTGGATTCATGTAGCCATGCAAGATGAAATATCTGACAAGGTGGAGCATCCAAAATCAGTTCAACTTTGACACTAAAGCCAAAATGCACTTTTTTTCTGCTTGAGTGAGCTGCACCTCTCTGAAACATGATGCTACATCATAGCTTGTAGGCGTCTTGAGAGAGATCTTCCCCCACAGCAAATGACACTTTACTGGCCAAATCAAATGACCCTAGGCCATGGACTGGAGTTTTCCTCTTGTGTGTGTCCTGCTATAAAGCCCATTGGACTGGAGATACGTGCTATGAATCAAACTGTGAGAAAGATGTTTGCAGGGTTCAAAGACTGCACAATTTTCTTTTTTTTTTACATTTTACTTAACAACTGGCATGAAATCTAGTACTTCTACAGTCTGTGAAATCTGTGATATTTGAGATGCTAGGTCTGTGAAATTATGGAAAATGTCCATTAATTAGGTAGGTCCCAGCTTATGTGTACTGCATGCAGCTTATTATGAAAGAGAACCCTGTCATTTGTGTGTGTGTGTGTGTGTGTGTGTGTGTGTGTGTGCAGGGATGAGGAGATCCGTGAGAAGTGTGGAGAAGATGCTGTGCATTATCTCTCCTTCCAGCGTCATATCATCGGGCTGCTGGTGGTGGTGGGCGTGCTGTCAGTGGGCATCGTCCTGCCTGTTAACTTCTCTGGAGACCTCCTGGGTGAGTTGGAGATGCAGCTCTCTGAAGAGTGAAGAGGGCTAAAGTGACTGAATTCTTCATAGCAGGAAACTTGTGATGCACTGAGAAAGTGGTTCAGGCTGAAATACAGTATTTCTACCAGTGCATTAACTACATTAATTTACTCTGAAAGACAGAAATGATGGAAAAGACTCATTAGGACACTATGCTACAGTCTATAACAGTGTACTCTCTATAACAGTGTATAACAGAACTGGGACAGTTAACTCTACAGGTATCGCTCCACTTTACATGTCTGTTCTACTGATCAAGCTGTTTACTAATCACAATCAAAATGATATCAAACACTCTTATTTCACAGGTTGTACAGTAAACAGAAATGCACAGATACACATACAGTGGTGCTTGAAAGTTTGTGAACCCTTTAGAATTAAGACCTAAGACACAAGTCCTAAAAGTAGAGAAAGAGAACCCAGTTAATCAAATGAGACACAAATATTATACTTGGTCATTTATTTATTGAGGAAAATGGTCCAATATGGCATATTTGTGAGAGGCAAAAGTGTGTGAACCTTTGCTTTTAGTATCTGGTGTGACCCCCCCTTTACAGCAATAACTGTAACTAAACGTTTCCGGTAACTGTTCTTTAAACGTTCTTTAGTAGAACGACTTGTGTGTTTAGGGTCGTTGTCTTGCTGCATGACCCACCTTCTCTTGAGATGTAGTGAATGGACAGATGTCCTGACATTTTCTTTAGAATTCTCTGATATAATTCACAATTCATTGTTCATCAGTGATGACAAACCGTCCTGACCCAGATGCAGTAAAACAGGCCAAACCTGATACCACCACCACCATGTTTCACAGATGAGATAAGGTTCTTATGCTGAACGCAGTGTTTTCTTTTCTCCAAACATAACACTTTTCATTTAAACTTGTTGCTGTTCATCATTTCATTCAAAAAGGCAAACTGTTACATTTTTAGTGATGTTCCGATCGATTGGCCACCGTTCACTATCGGCCGATTTTCGTGAAAAAGTATGTGATGTGTATATGCCGATCGGTGCCTTTCATTGCCGATCACAGAAACCGATCACCTGTAGTTCACACCTGCAGCCTGCAGAGGCGCTGTGTGAAGTGTCTCCTGCCCCCTTTTCGGCAAATCATAAACAACACAAATGTGTGTAACTTTTACCTCGCAGGGGAAGCTTGTTAAAATACTTCAACACTGGGAAAGTGTGGAGTTCTTGAGGCTCACTGCAGAGAGCCTGTCTGTACGCTGCTCAAGTGTGGAGTTTACTCTTAAGCTGAGACGCTCCTTTTTATTAAAAAAGAATAAACGTTCACTTTTTTACTTGACATTATCTGATTTAGGCAGTGTTGTGAGGTTTGACTTTCTGCACTATTTTTCTGTTGAGAGCCTTCATGTTTTCAGTCTGTTAAAGACTGTGTTACTGATAGCAGGACTTGAATATTTGAATATTTGCTGCATTGTGCTGCAAGTTTTTTTTGTATTTTTTCTCTTGACAAAGAAAGTAAAAAGATGTTCTTGTCTAAATTGGTGATTTTTTTTGGTTCTTTTTTTCGATATCACATTGCCAATAGCACACTTCATAACTGAATAAAAAAATTTACAGCCAATCCATGTGATCGGTATTGGTGATCCATGTGATTGGTGATTGCCATAAAACCTGATCGGAGCTTCACTAATATTTTATATTCATTACACTTAAAATTACATATTTCAAGCTTTTTTTTGTTTTAATGTTGATCAGCATGATGTATAGCCGATGATTATTCATGTTGAGTTTGAGTAAATTACTATTGAAACAGTGTCAACATTAAAACAAAAATGCTTGAATTGTGTCACTTTATAAATGAATGTTTTCATGTTATTCTCATTTCTCATATTTAAGACTATTTAAGAAATATAAGTCATATTTTACATTTCACAGGTGACACCTAATAATGATTATTGATCAATAAAGCACAGTTGCCAGAGAAATCAATAATAGAATAATAGAAATCATAGCAGCTGATTAACTCTTTATTATCAGTATCAGTCAGGCCTTCGGTGGATGTGAGTCTCTCTGCACATGTACACAGTAAAGATTGCCTGCTAAAGGTGAACCGAGACGTGGTGGAGGAGAGAGTGTATAAAGCTTTAATGAGCTAGCTTTAGCATCAGTGCCCGCCCTGGCTCCTGCTCTGTTCTCTGCCCGGGCTGTGTCCTCCTGTGCAGCTCGCTGTAGATGATTATGAGTGAGGGCTTAGCCTCTCTCTCTCTTTCAGTAATGGGATTGAACTCTGCCTGAGAGTGGGGTAATTGGGTGCCTGTCGCTGGCAACTAAAGATAGAAGGGAAAAGAGTGGGAGATGTTGATGATGATGGCCGAGGAAGAATAATCTGCTGGGCTGTAACTCTGTATGATCTTTGTCATCTGAAGTTCCTCATTCTAGTGTACTGCCTGCAAGAAATACATCTGAACAGGATAATTAAGTCATTTATGGCCTATCACACCTCCTTCCTATTTTCTCCATCTGTCTTCTGCTGTAAACCCTTCTCTGCTTTTTGTCTTCTGTGTTGCTCTGAATCCAGATTTAATTTTTATAACATCTTTAATACCTTAATGCACAAATAACCTTTCTCTCACCTTTCCTCAGAAAACAATGCCTACAGCTTTGGGCGCACTACAATAGCAAACCTGAATTCTGGGTAAGCACATTTTATATTATTTATGCTTCATGATGCACACAGATGGGTTGTTCCGATTGTTATACCCTAGTACAGGGGTGCACACACTTTTTCAGCCTGCGAGCTACTTATCTAATGACTAAGTCAAAATGATCTACCTAATATTAAAATGTAAGACATATTTATTTATAAATATACTGACAATGTATGTGTACAGTGTGTGCTGGTGTACCTTGAATAACTACATGAACCCATATTACACAATACAACTGTGTACATGTTTTGTCATTAGCCTACTTTACTCTGATGACTTGCACTGAATGGAATCAGTCAGGGATGCATAGTCTGGACAGTAGTTGCTGATAGCCAGCCTCAAGCAAACCTCCAAATGATCATCAGTCATAGTGGAACCATACTTGGACTTAATGATCTTCATGTGTGAAAAGGCTGACGATTGAGCGGCTTGGAATCCTGCTGGGTCCTACTGCTCGAGATGTTTTATAGCGATGATAGGCTGACGTCTATTTTTTAAAATTCCATGCAATCTAACCACACTACCTTTGAGATCGACCGGTAGATCGAGATCGACCGGTAGATCGAGATCGACCGGTAGATCGCGATCGACGTATTGTGCACCCCAGCCCTAGTATATTTGTCCTTATGATGTGTTTTGGAGTCTCTGGAAGTGTATATGTGCTTTGGTATTTATTTAGTTAATTTTTGTTTGACCTTTGTGTTAGTTTAGTCAGAATGTTAATTGCTTTATTATTAATACAGGGTGTCAAGTTTGCTTCTTCACCCAAATGATTATGAATAATTTTAATACTAAGGAAGATCTGGTGATGAAATTTGGATTAAATAAACAGTCTGTGTGAAAAAGACTGACATGCATGATTACAGTGCAAGTACATGCATGTTAATTTCTGATGACTGATATCTGCGGGTGTAGGAGTGGAGGCCGGCGCCCGTCCATCTGTCGCCATTGGTCACCTGCCACTGCAGTGAGACATTAAAGTCCTCAGTTATCCTCGTGTACACAGCACTGGATGCTGGTTATTTCACCCTGAGGATAGTGCAGCGATCCCTGCATAATGAGTCAGGAGGCAGCGTTCATGGTGTGAACGTACTGGATAATAAACTTTTATTCAGAAGATGCAACAGGAATTTCTGAAACAGTTTAACAACTGAGTTTTATCACTAGATCTTCATTAGTATAGTATAGTATAAAGTATAGTGATGATTGTCAGTAAACGACTTTGGGAAATGACTTCATCTCTTGCTGTCCTACAGGAATAACTTGTTGTGGCTGCACACATCCTTTGCCTTCATGTACCTCCTCCTGACCGTATACAGCATGCGACGCCACACCTCCAAGATGCACTACAAAGAGGACGACCTGGTAGAGTTCTTATAGGAATACTAATAATATGTTTTTTAAGGTGCCAAAGAGAATTGTTTGGAGGAACGCCATAGAAGTCATTTTCATTGTGGGAAATTTTTTTTATGGGTTGTTATTAATTTTTTGCATTTTTATGCATTTAACTTGGCAAACACTAGGGGCAGTGAGCACACACACACCCGGGGCAGTGGATAGCCCACACTGTGCCCTAGTAGCGGTTTGGGTTAGGTGCCTGTTTCAAGGATACATCAACTGTGGATGTTTTAGGAAGGGGAATGCATTCACACCTCCACCCAAATGTCCTGCTGGTTCAAGGGACTGAACAGGTGTCCATTTGCTAGTTTACTTAAAATACAGCTGCCCCAATTTTAGCTCCATAATTATAGTGAATATAATTCCCAAGAATAGAGTTAATGATCTTAATACAATATGCAGCCTCAATGTAATCTCCCAGCATTCCCACACAGTAAGGAACAATGTGGAATTTGAGTATAGCCGTTATCAGGTCTGGAAAAAAGGAGAGGATGGAAAAAAAGTTTTTCCATCAGTATTACTTCCAGTTCATGTTCTAGTCTCTAAACTATAAAATTCAACATTTCTGAGCATAAGTTGAACATACAAGCAGAGTGTTTCTCATGGCAACTAGAGCTGGCAGTCAGCAAGGCCAAAATGTTTATCACTGTGTGAGAGTGAAGGGCCAGAGCGAGCTTGATGTCATTAAAAGCAAGACGAGAAGTATGAACACACACTCCTACACAGAGCTGCCTTTACATCACAGCCTGTAAAACAGCACCAAACCAGGAGCCAGACTACCACGTCTCAACATCCGGAGTTCAAAGAAAATGCATCCATATCCTTTAATTAACCAGACACTAAACTTATCTGAGCTTTTAAGAGTGATGCAGTGATGTATTAATCAGTAAAGTAAACACTATATTTTTTTTTAGTAGAAGGAAGCAATAAGACTGTGTTCAGCAGCATTTCCTGGGTCATGGTGAATACAAAAGACTGGATGCTGTAAAAAGGAAATTATTTAACTTCTTTTAACTCATTTTAATTTTTCCTTTATAAAATAGACTTAAATTTGTGTTAAATCTGAAAAGTCACCTGAGAAGTGAAGGAGTGCAAAAGTATGCACAGTATTCTGTTAAGATTAAGAAGCAATCAATGCTTACATACATGATTATCTATGCAAAGTAATTCTTTATTGTGTAATTAAACAGGGTTCCTACATATTCTCAATTTTTCCATTTTCCATAAATATGTAAGAACCCTGTTTAATTGCATAATTATTTGTTATTTGCATATATAATATAAATAAAATGTTTGTATTAATGGAAGTAGTTTTAAAAGGGAAATACTGTAGGTATTAATTACGTAATAATTAATTACTTGGTATAGACACTACAGATATGTATCTATACAAGGATTTTTTTCTAACTGTTAATATTTGGGAACTTTGTTTAATTACATAATAATTATGTATGGACACAGTGTGTGTGTGTGTTTGTGTGTGTGTGAATACTACCAGACAAAAGTTTTAGAACATCCAGTTTTTCCAGTCATTTATTGCAAAGTTCAGAGTATTGCAATGAACAGATTTAAATGATACAAAGGTAAGTACTGAACTGCCAGAGGTTTAAAAAAAAGTAAGGTTGCCCAAAACTGAAAATTAATTTATATTACCAGTTTACACCAAAAATTACAACATCTGTTATATCTGCCAAAGGTGCCACTTTATGTCCAAAGTTTAGACACATTTTGGTCTATAAATTGATTTCATGTGTTCTTATTTAACTCCTGTGCTTTCATTGCAGAGTGCAATGAGACATTAAACTCAGTTATTTTACTTAAAACACTGGAAAAATTGGGGTGTGCTAAAACTTTTGGCAGGTAGTGTTTTTAAATAGAAACACTGTTAAATTACAGATAATGTGTATGTATCTATATCTGTAATTAGTTTCTAATGGTGAATATGTGTGAACGCAGTTTAATTACACAATAAATAAAGACCTATAGACACAGTGTAGGTAATACTGTATCTATACATAGACTGCTTCTTAATTTGTACACTATGCAAAGCATATACATAGCACATTCTGCGTGCCTCTGACGAAAGCTTCGCCCCAGACTGCTGCGTCTACATAGAGCACATCTCATGAAATATGGATGATGCCTGTCTATAGCACTGACCTACATTCTCTACCGCTCGCTTCTCACCTCACAACGTGCTGACCGGCAGGATTAGAAAGCTACACTCTGTAAAAGCAGTCAGTGTACTTTGTTAGAAAGTATAAAAATGGTGATGAAAACAATGAGATTCAGTCATTTTTTGAGGAGATATGGAAATAAAATGAAAGTGAATAAAGGACTGACTGTTTCTCTCTCATCTCCTTTTCTCCTCAGGTGAAACGCACTTTATTTATTAATGGCATCTCGAAATATGCAGAGGAGATCCATATAAAACAGCACTTTGAGTAAGTGACCCTGCACACTCTTAGGGGTGAACAGTATCCTAGTGCATGTCCAAACATTTGAATATTGTGAAAAAGTTAAAAAAAAAAAAAAAAAGTTTGTTTGTTTTTTAAAAAAAAAAAAAAATCGCAGGGTGTTCAAATAAGAAAAAAAGAAAAAGTTAATTTATTTAAAAAAGGCAAACTGTCATAATATTTATTCATTTGACATAAAGTGACATATTTCAGCCTTTTCTTGTTTTAATGTTGATACTGTTTGAATAGTAATTTACTCCAAATTAAATATTATAATAAGCATTATAATGAGTTATCAACCACACTGTTCAATATAAAACTCTTGAAATATGTGACTTTATGAATATAAAATACTGACCATTTAACTTTTGAATTAAATTATGAACAATGGTGAATTTTTTTCACGTATGACTAGGCTGAATATATGGTTTATTGTAAATGCATTGACTTCTGTGACATCACAAAAACAGGACATTGTAAATGGGCTGTATTTGCAGCTTAGTTTTCTTGTGTGGACTAAATGGTCTGGATGCACTTTGAAACTAACAATATATAGCAGCTAAATTGTAATAAAAAAAGCAAAAAACAAGGAACCTTCTGGTTTTTAATGATACAGGTTCCCCACCCAAGCGAAGAGCCACAGCTTCAGCCTGACATAATTGTGCGAACAGAGAACCAGATTAGCGCCTTAAATTAAAGTCATGCGGCTGTTGTGGCAAAGCTTCAGTCGCCAAAAATAGGTGCAGCAACAAGCTGAGAAGAGACTGTGAATAGTCTCAGGTGTCCATTTCTACCTGATCAATGGCTCAAGAGGATAATATAGTTCACTTGTGATTTGACCAGTTAAACCCGATTAATTATTGACTAAACTGTGTGTAGATTAAACAATGTCTAAGTCCTTAATGTGCTTTAGTTTTGAGGAAATGAATGGTGTTTATAAGGTATGGAGGTGCATAAGGCCTTGTGGCCTGGACTGTCAGTGTTTAGGCTAATTGGTTAATCCAATGTTCCACTCTAGTGTTTGTGTTGAGTGCTCCAAGTGCTTGCTGATCTGACGTCTGCGCTTTTGACTGTGCAGGCAGGCCTATGAGAACTGTGTGGTGTTAGAAGCCCGGATCTGCTACAACGTGGCTAAACTTATGGCCCTCAACGCTGAGAGGTAGGGGAGTCCTTTATACTTTTTTGAGATGGTGGTAAATGTGATAGTGGGAGGCCTGATGTAAGACTGTTTCTGCTGAACTATTGCAACTACAGTTGAGTGCAGAAGTTTGCAAACCGCCAGTCATATCACACAAGTTAGTGTAAGTAACACAGAAATTCACCTCTACTGGTTAAAACACTTTCTGCACAGTTTATTGCACAGTTTCTACTTATTTTCTGAATGTAACACAGTGATAAAAATAAAACTCTGTATTTCTGTATTAAGTGTGCTATAACTTTTGCACAGGCCACGTTTTACATTTCCCCCCCGACTCTGTTAAATTTGGTAAATAAAGCATGAGTGTGCCTTTAAATGTGTAGGAGTTTATACTCTGTAGATATGTTACATTATTTTAATTAAGAAATAACTATTTATTATATATAATCTAATTTGACTTTTGCGCTCAACAGTAACTACATTACTTTCTCATTTCTTTGTCATTCATACCAAACGTTGTCCCTTATCCCCCGTTGTGAACATTGTCCCGCATCACACCTTGCAACATTGTCCCACATCCCCACTTGCGAACGTTGTCCCGCATCCCCCCGTGCAAGCGT
>BRDA01005393.1:76615-84538 GCA_036984385.1 Crenuchus spilurus | reverse complement strand
CTATGTGAAAACGTTGCCCCGCGTCCCCCTATGTGAAAATAGTTACACATTCTACCTGAGAATGTTGGTAATTAATTCTGCAGTGAACATTGTCCTGCTGTAAACTCCGTTACATATCCACCCGGGAACTCTATGCAATATTCCTGATTACTGAACACCAGCATGTTTACGCTCCCCTGTACTGTCAGAAGAAGCTCAGTGGAGGATGCTTGTTTGTCTGCTCATAGATGGCTGGCAGTGAATGTTACTTAGGCTGAGTAGTAACTCAGCAGAGCTATCTCGAATGCCTCAGAGTCCGTCCACATGGATGCATGCTGAGGCCTGTTATTGACTTAAAAAAAAAACAAAAAAAACACAGAAACCATGGTCCCTCTGAAAGTTGAAAGAGCTTGTGTATGTGTGTGTGCTTCATTCATATGTTTAGTGTGATGGTTATTTGACATGAAGATGTGAAATATGTCAATTGTGTGGCTGCATAATCAATAGGAAGAAGACAGAGCGCAGTAAGAAGTTTTTCACAGATCTGATGGCGAAGGAACACATGCCCACTATGATCAACCCTAAACCCTGTGGTCACCTGTGCTGCTGTGCCATTAAAGGTTGTGAGGAGGTGAGAACTGACTTCTTGTCTTCTTACGTGCAGAGTTAGGTCAGTAATCAGGGAAGGTCTACTTTTACTGTCCAGAGCATAAAAACAGACATTCTGCAGAGTTTACAGAACATTCAGCATAACACAACACTGATGTGCCAAATATGTAGATCGTAGTGTAGTAATAGCATCATCAGTGCATGTAGAACGCTGTAGGATCCTTTGGAGACTGATGGGAGAATCTCTTCTTGCTGTAGGAGGAAGCAGTGAGCTACTACACAAAGCTGGAGGCCAAACTGAAGGAGGAGTACAGGAAGGAGAAGGAGAAGGTCAACACTAAGCCCCTCGGCATGGCTTTCGTCACCTTCCAAAATGAGGCCATGACTGCAATGTGAGTGACTGCAGTGTGTGTGTGTGTGTTACTCAGTGGAAAAAATCTGCCTGTTCACCCTATTCTGTGACTAACAGGACCTCAGAAAGCAGGTGTGATTTTGGGTGGTGGCTCATTCTCAGCACTGCAGTGACACTGACGTGGTGGTGGTGTGTTAGTGTGTGGTGCACTGGTACAAATGGATCAGACACAGGGGTTTCCATTCACTGTCTCTGTTAAACATAACTACTCACTTGTGGGTTCTCCTTGTACATGTAAAGTCAGACAGTAGCTGATGTGTTGCTGCACAGTTTCCTATGGTCCTCTAGGCCTTCATCAGTGGTCACAGGACACTGTTGCCTGGATGTTTTTGGTTGGTGGACTATTCTCAGTCTGGCAGTGACACTGATCTGTTTAAAAACTCCAGCAGCTCTGCTGTATCACACCACCTCCATGTCGGTGTCAGTGCAGTGCAAAGAATAGTTCACCACCCAAATAACAGCTGCTCTCTGGGGGTGCTGATCATTAAAGAACAGGTGAAAGGAGGCTAACAGAGTACAGAGAAACAGATGGACTACAGTCTGTAGAACTACAAAGTTCACCTGTATGCTGAGTGGAGCTGATAACATGTGGCTGTAGAAACATGGTTTTAATGTTATGGTTGATTGGTGACTGAAACACTGTGCTCTTTCTCTTTAGAATCCTGAAGGACTTTAATGCATGTCAGTGTCAAGGCTGTAATTGTCGTCAGGATCCTCGCTCCTCTCAGTTCAGTGAGAGTCTGCATGTCTACAACTGGAGTGTCACCTATGCCCCGGACCCCCAGAATGTGCGCTGGTGAGTCCCACAGATACACACGTGCAAATACCAGTACACATTTAAACTACTCCAATGTGGTAAGCTGCTCTTTATCACTGTCCACTTTCACTTTAAGGGGGCTTTGTTATGGGTGCACAACTAGGCTAACGCAGGGCCGGTGCTCTGCCCATGCAGATCATGCACTGCGCATGGCGCCCCAATTGTCCATAGGGGCACCAAAAAAAGTCTATGGAGGCAGGGTATTTGGTGGGGGGGGGCGGGGGGCGGCATTTGTGCTTTTGTGCTTAGGGCACCCACATGCCTAGCACCAGCCATGGGCTAACATAACATTTTCTAACTGGACATGTACAGTAGTTATGAACCACTGAGCTATACCTCTCTCATATATTTGTCTGTACTAGTGCATCTCCAAACATTAGAATATAGTGAAAACATTCATTTGTGTTCACAATTTTTAATTAAAGAGGGTAAAGTGTCATATTTTATATTCATTACATGTAAAGTGGCCAATTTCAGGCTGTTTGTTTTAATGTTGATACCAGAGCTGGGTGATGTAGCCAAAAATTTTATCACCATAAATTATTCTATATTGATCAATCTCGATCTTGAAAAATGTCTAACTAACAATTTTTTCAAAACAAAACAAAATATAGCGCTCTGTTATGTTTCCTGCAAAGAAGTAGAAAATATAACAATGTAACAAAATAAATGAACAAGATAATTCCTACTGCAAAGCTCTAAACCTTTAGTACTTTTTCTGCTAGCGTGCTTGGTTTAACCCAAATGCGCTCCTACAACAGAGCATGCAGTTCAGTGTGGAGTCTGATGTAACCAGTGGCGGTGCTGGTGAGGAGAATCTGTCTGATGAGCAGCAGTATCACACAACACAAGTATTCACAACTCACTGTCAAGCAGCTTAGACGTGAAAAGGAAACTAATATTAATGTTTATTGAATTCTATTGTCCCGTCTTATCATCGTCATTGAAGGAAAAATGATCGTGAAACAAATCCGAGACCGTTTTTATCGCCCAGGATTAGTTGATACTGTTTGAATAGAAATTCACTCAAATATAATAATTTTATAGTAAATTTCTGATTTTCATGAGCTAAAAGTCAGACTAAAACAAACCAGCTTCACATTAAATGTAATGAATATAAAATGCCAGTTTATCTTTTTAAATTAAATTATGATCAACTATCATATGTTCATGCTATTCAAATGTTTTAATGTGGGACCTTATGTATACACTACCTCTCAGAATGTTCCATGTTAATAGTTTGATCGTTCCTCCCGTTCATCTTTGAGTTTAATCGATGTGCTTGTGGATTGTGATATTTTATTTGCTCTTGTTTTTGCTGAGGTGTCTGATTGTGTACCATTTTGTCAGGGAGCACTTGTCTCTGGGAGGCGTCTCCTGGTGGATCCGCTGCTTCATCATCAACTGCATCCTCTTCCTCCTGCTCTTCTTTCTCACTACTCCTGCCATCATCATTTCTACTATGGACAAGTTTAATGTCACCAAGCCAGTGGAGTACCTCAATGTAAGCTTGTGCTGTGTGACCATGTTTAATACAATAATGTGTTACATTATACTGTCGTTATAGAAACTCTTTCAGCACATACAGTACTGGACAAAAATCACATCCCATTTCTTTATCATTTATCTGAGGCACATAGTCAAATTAATTTAAAAACACTTAGGCAATATACGGGCGGGGGGATAATTGCATTTCTACAATTTTGTCCCGGTGTCCTTGGAGTGTGAATGATTCAGAGTGTGGACAGTTTTTTATACAGGTAACAAGTTCAAACAGGTCAATTAATACAGGTGATGAGTGCAGAATAGGAGGGCTTCATAAAGAAACACTAACAGGTCTGTGAGAGCCGGAACTCTCGCTAGTTGTTAGGTGATCAGATACTTACAATATTTCATGCAATACAAAGTAAATTAATCATTAAAAAATCACACAATGTGAATTTCTGGATTTTTTAAAAATTCTTCCTCATGGTTGAAGTGTACCTACGATCTGCAGTGTATCAAATACTTATTTTCCTCACTGTATTTGTTCTTTTAAAAACACCATATCATTACAATTAATACAAATGAACTGTAAAAGCAATAAGATAATCAATAACTTTTTAAGAACTTTTAAAGCGGTTGTTTTTGAGAGCTTGTTTGAAGAAGTTTGTTTTAAGATGTTCTCCTTGATGCTTCTCAGCTATTGTATGATTTACCATATTTGAAGTATTGATTAAAAACACAGGGGCCAGATTCACGAAACGCTTTCTTAAGAGAAATGTTGTGAAGGGTTTTAAAAAAGCTTTTAAGAAATTCATAAGAATGGTCATAAATGCAGATATGTATGTATGCTACATCTTACCCAGTGATGCGAGATAGATTTTAGATTTGAATAATTATTTCTGCTTATTTTGTTTTATCAGCTTAGAGGAGCAAATTGAGAAAAAACTTCAAACCCCAAGCACTGAAACATTTTTATCAAACAGGAAATACAGGTGATGGTTATTGGAAGTAAGGCCTATGTTCTCAATTCTAAAGTTTAAAAGCCTTTCAAGTGAAAGTTATCCTTAATGTACTGTACACTATAACAACTTATAACACATTTACCACTTAAGAACATCATGTATCCAAGAATACCACAACTAAAAGACAGTATTTAGATCAGATCATTCTTAAGATTTTATTTGAAGTTTTAACAATTTTTGTAATTTGTCTTAAGAATGAAGCTAAAGGGGGGCCCCCCGAGTGACTCAGCAGGCTAAGACACTGACACTATGACCAGAGGATTGCAAGTTCAGATCCCGGTCATGCTGTTTGCCATCAACAGCTGGGGCCCAAGAGAGCTAAAATTGGCAGTGCTCTCTCTGGGCGGGTAGGTGGTGCGCTCTCTATCCCCATCACTCACACATTGCAATGTCCGCTGGCTCAGGCGTCTACTGATTGGTCCATTCAGAGCTGGGAATCCTGAGCTTTCCTCCAAGCGCGTTGGCTCCTCAGTGACAGTGTATCAAGTGGTAGCTCAAAAAGAGTTGGTGGCTGCATCACACGCAACGGAGAAGGCTTGTGCTTGTCTTCACCCTCATAGAGTCAGGGACAGTGCAAAAGTGATGGGAAGAGCCACTAGCGGATGGGATGGGTTAATTTTATCTCCATTGGAAGGGGATAAAAATTGGCAAAAAATAAATAAATAAATAAGCTAAGAAGAAAGAGACATGTATTCTTTTTTACGACATGAATATGGCCTCAGGTTTTGAATTATAACTATAAACTTAATACTGGACAAGAGGAGAGAACATTAAATTAATAACATTTACCTGCATAAACTCTCTAATGTTTGAGTTCTTAATGTTTTTCTGAACAAAACAACCTAGAACATTTTAAATCTAACTTACTAAAAGATTTACACATCTTTCTGAAACTCTGACCATTTATACAGAACTGTGAACAAAGCAAGCTGAGAAAAGCTTTCTGCTGAGATAAATACTTTTCTGGCCATTAAAATCACAGCACCATGACAGACTCTGCAGTGTTGCTGTAAAGAAATGAATCATTCAGAAATCACATTTACATCTTTTTCCACTTTAGGTTTCTGTTTCCCTGTGTTTCACTAGACATTTGGAGTCTGAATTTTGCTTCATTAGTTTGAATCGGGCGAGGCTTACTTTACTAATAAGGCAACAGAACTTAGTAGTCCCCGACTTAAATTACATCACCAGTGTCTCTCTCAGCACATCCAGGTCATACTTTGTCTTAAACCACATCAGCTAGTCTCTGCCACCTTAATTAAGATCTGGATGCAGGTTGAATGTAGTTTTGATGTATTTTTAAGAA
The DNA here is from genome assembly GCA_036984385.1 of Crenuchus spilurus. NCBI lineage: Eukaryota > Metazoa > Chordata > Actinopteri > Characiformes > Crenuchidae > Crenuchus > Crenuchus spilurus. Next base: position 78,908 of record BRDA01005393.1, on the reverse strand, counting down.
ATGATTGGGGTATTTAGGTGACTATTGAGTTCTTGTGTTTCTAAGCAACGCTAGCTTAGCAGATCCAGTTCTAAACTAAAGAAGCTCAATTTGGACTCCAGACATGTCTTGGCTATTGACCGTCTGGGCTCAGTGGGAAATTGGGTAAGAATTGATTTTTGCTTGAACCATCGTCTTAATGGACATCCATGTAGTTTTAAAGACCTAAACACATAATACTAAGATAAATACATCGCTGGCCATTGATGTTAAAGATATATAACAAACACATTTATATTACAGCCTGATCAGGTTTGCATAATACATCAAAACATGTATCTAGTATTCACTATGGTGGTAAATATCCACTTCCACATGGTCTGGCATTGAGAGGAAGAGTCTGGATGTGTGTTTATGGAACGCCATGTCATGCACCCCCTGTATGTATCCAGTGGCCATCTGTAGTAGCCACTGGTGGTCTCCAGTGCAGCAGTTGGTGTGTGCTTTTCACAGTGTGGCACTTTTCATGGCTGTCTAATACTTTTGACAGCAAGCTTTCATCAAATAATTTTCTGCTTTATGCACAGTATTGTTTATCAGCTTATTGTTTATGTAGATAAACATATAGAGAAAGAAACAGAATATGCTATGCATAGGGCCCTAAATAAATATTTCCATAATTTCACAGACCTGGTATATCAAGTTTATTAGAAAAAACTGTATTTCACAGCAGATGTTAAAAATTAACTGTTAAAAAATTAATTACAAATTAATAATATATTAATTGTATTATCTATCCATCCATCCATCCATCCATTACTTTCGACTTAATCCTGATCAGGGTCACGGTGAGTCCCCTACCACTTCACCAGGCTCAGGGCAGGGCATTACACTATCCTAGCTAAGCCCAGGACAGGGCTAATTATTAGTTAATTATGCACAATTAATGAATAATAATTGCATAGAATGCTTGAATCATTCAAACACTTCACAGTTGAATTCATGTAGCACCAATCTCCACGTTAGAGCAATCAGCACACACACACACACACACACACACACACACACACACACACACACACAATTTGATGGTAAACCTCCCCAGGTCATGGCCCAGTCTCACTTGACTTGCCCAGTAAAAAAGTGAGCTGTTCTGGAAGATCCCTTCCTCTCAATAAGTCTATAAGCTACAATGTAGCATCACATTTCATGGAGGCACAGCTCACTCAAGCAGGGAAACTAGTGCATTAGTTTGACTTTGGCATCTCATTGAATATTCCACCTCATATGTCTGCTGTGATCACGCAAAGTGGCAAATAATGTACATGCGGTATTCAGAACAGAAAAGACTCTTCACAGCTGTGAATTTTGAAGGGTCTTAGATGTGCATCAACCACAAATATAAAAATTTTATATGACGTTTTGATGCTTCTGCTTGTATGTCTGTAGAGATGCATAAAAACCAATTGTGTGTTTAAAAATAAGCACTTTCTCCTCACTCTGTCCTGCGACCTTGGATTAGCCAAGACACATGATGGCCTGCTGGGATCCTACTTGTGAGCCATCAGACCCGTTGCTCTGCACCATTTCACAGCAGGACCCAAATTACTTAACTGTCAAAATTGGCTACTTCGAGATTGGCCAGCAGCAGGGAGGACTGTCAGAGCTGTGAACTGCCCCCTGATCTGAGTCATAAATGTCTATCAGTGAAAGTCAGTGGGGACTCCACATTACTGCCCACTATTTTGTGCTTCCAAGAAATGCTTCTTTCACAGTTCTCTGAAAGATTGACACCATCGGTAACCCTTCTTGTAGAGTAAGCATATGCAGGACAAGAGAAAGCAAACAGAACATAAGTTACAAGACAAAGTGCACTTCCTAAAGCCTAAATATAGTACTAACTGGCACTGCTCCAATACTGATGTCAGCAGAAAATGCTGGATAAAATATCAAAGGGGGAAAATAACTATGTTGAAATATGTCAGAATTGCTTGTAATACAACACAATGTAAAGCAAAGTAGGACACTTAACAGTGGCTAAAGGTTCACACAGAAATCACATTTACACTGAAGTCAGACCTAGTCTCTTAGCCAACACACGTTTATCATTTTTTTGTTTATCATTTTGCTGCTTTAGGTTAGAACTGGAGTTGTGAGGCTAGCATTGCTAACTAGCATTAGAACTCAATAGTCCAGTCTGTGACAGCTTTAATTGAACTATACTCATGTCTACACTAGATCTAACTACAGCTTTACAGCAGTGTACACACACTTTGAGGGCAATCTCACCAGTCGACAGGATTAGCGTCGGTTG
>BRDA01005393.1:46088-67548 GCA_036984385.1 Crenuchus spilurus | reverse complement strand
TCTCTATCTCTCGTTCGCTCTCTCTCTCTCTCTGTCTGTTACCCACTCTGTCTCTCTCTCTCTCTCGCTTGCTCTCTATCTCTCTCGCACTCTCTCTCTCTCTCTCTATTATCTTACTCTCTCTCTCTCTTTCTCTCTCTCTCTCTATTGTTATCTTACTCTATCTCGCTCTCTCGCTCGTTTTCGCTCTCTCGCTCTTTCTCTCTCTCTCGCGCACTCATATATTGTCTCTCTCACGCTCTCACCCTCTCTTTCTTTTGCTCATACTCTCTCTCTTGCACTCTCCTTCACTCTTTGACTGACCTTCTGTCTTTCTCTGTTTCTCGCTCTCGTTCTCTCTTGCACTCTTTCTTGCTCTGTCCTTCACCCATTATCTGTCTCTCTCTCTCTCTCGCTTGCTCTCTATCTCTCTCTCTATCTCTCTCTCTCTCTCTATTGTTATCTTACTCTGTCTCGCTCTCGCTCTCTCGCTCGTTTTCGCTCTCTCGCTCTTTCTCTCTCTCTCGTGCTCTCACCCTCTCTCTTTCTCTTTCTCTTGCTCATACTCTCTCTCTTGCACTCTCCTTCACTCTTTGACTGACCTTCTGTCTTTCTTTCTCTGTTTCTCACTCTCATTCTCTCTTGCACTCTTTCTTGCTCTCTCCTTCACCCATTGTCTGTCTCTTTCTTAATCTTGCTTTCTCACATTAACTCTCACACTCCCCCTCACTCCCCCACTTTCTCATTTCCATCTCGTGCTGATTCTGTGTTATTTCGCTGACCTCTTTCTCTCTTTCTCGCTGTTTCACAATTTCTATCTCTCTTGCTCTCCTACACTCTCTTACTCGCTCTCTCTTTCTCTCGATTTCTTTCTCCCCCTCTCTCACTCTATGCACTCCATCTCTTTCTCTTTCTCTCTCTTTGTCTTCTCACACACCCCGGCTGTTGGCAGTGAGGCAGTATGACTCATCAGGTCGGTGAGGGTTTAGCTCTGCAGAAGAACGGAAGAGCAACAGAGTTCTGCATATGTTTACTGCGCAGGCACTGCTAGTATATCACCACTGTCTTGAGGCCAATCTGAAGCAGTAACTTTGTACCAGGTGACCTGTAGAGCACTGTGGAGGGATAGTGAATAGTTCTGCTCTGGAGTGTGAATGATATGGGGAAACAACACAAAAAGCTCTAAATAAGTAAACTAACCTCATGCAGCAGGACTCTGTAATGAATCACACTGATGCTCGAGCAGAATCTGCATAACCTCAGATTACTCAGTCGAGAGCTTACGTAACTGTTCCCTGTGCAGGATCGGCTACAGAGGAATGAAGAGTAATAATACTGCATTAACTAAAATTAAATAATATGAAGATGTATCTTTTCATTTAAATTGATTTCGAGGGTTTTAGTGACCTTCAGATCTTTTCCTGGAGGGCCTGATGTCCAGGGAAGTTTGGTGATTTCCCTGCTCAGCACACCTGCTTCATCTGTTACCTGCCTGCTTTAGGTGTGTCTGAGCAGGGACAGCTGTGCTGACCTCCAGCACAGGATTTGAAGATCTCTGATCTATGTCATGTTGGTATTTGCTAACAGCTAACTTTAGCAATCAGCATGAAATTCAGGGGAGACCACATTAATAATGACTAATAATTTATTAATAATAAAGAAATGAATTTATTGTGTGCAGTAATTTAATCATATTGTAAATTAAATCATCCAACAGGATATCACACGTGTCTGTATCAGGCTTCTCTAAATGCTGTGCAACTCTGCCTGTTTGTCTCCAGGTTTGATGTACATGCTCCTGAAGCATTTGGTGGACAGGTATAATATGTACTATGCCTACCTGCCCTCCAAACTGGACAAGAAAATCCACTCTGGAGCAGTCAATCAAGTGGTAGCTGCACCCATCCTCTGCCTTTTCTGGCTGTTTTTCTTCTCCACTGTACGCACAGGTGAGGAGCAGGAGAGCCCAATAAGAGTGGATATCAGAAAACTAGTAAAAATGGGTGGTATAGTGTAGCGGGTATCACCAGTGACCTGCACGTGGCAGACTTCTTATTATACTGAGCAGTTTAACAGGAAAATGTAATTATGATGAGGTCACAGCTTCACTGCTTCTTGAACAGAAGTGAGTATTGAGAACATTCCTCTAGTGATGCCTAAAGTCTTTTCCCTTTCGTATCTCTCGCTCCTCATCACCTCCTCTTCCTCACAGGCTTTGTGACCCCAACATCCATGTTCACCTTCGTGGTGCTCATCATCACCATTGTGGTTTGCCTGTCTCACGTTTGTTTCGGCCACTTCAAGTATCTCAGCGCTCACAACTACAAGGTACGAGTTGCGCCACTCAAGGTAGGCCCTCACTGGCCCTAGATTAGGAGTCCAGCTCAGCTGGAGCAGTTAGCCACGCTAGGTCCTGACCCTTACTGCAGCAGAGACACTGACACCCCCCCCCCTGTCTGTCTGTCTTTGTCTGCTCCTTCAGATCGACAACAAGGACACTGAAGTGGACGGTGTGGAGAACGGACGGCCATCACGCTCCTCCCCAACCAACAAGTCACAGGTAAGTCTGAAGTCATGGTCATCTGAACTGTGCTTCTGACTTTGCACTGGAGGTTTGAGGCAAGTAACAAGTAATGGAAGCTTATAGCTCACCAGTTAGTCATATAAACTGCTTGCCTAAATCTCACTCTTGTGAATTGTGTATCAGCAGAACAACACCTTGCATCTCCAAAATGAAAAAAAAAGATTTTTAATGTAAGTCAGTGTAATCCGATTTTATTTCAGGTCATTTTGAAGCATTTATATTTGGTCCAGTGAGTGTTTTCACAGTACAGTGGAAGCTCAGTTATCGTCTGTCCTGGTTATCATACACTTTGGTTATCGTCAACTTTTTTCAGGGAAATTTTGTCCGTTATATTATTATTCATCTGCCCAGTTTTTGTCTCTGTGCCCACTCACCACTAATTTTGCGAAAACAAAGCATCCACCCACGTCTTCAACACTCACCCACATGTTCGTCGTTCATTCTGGCTTGATTTCTCGTTTCTCATTGATAACACTCAAATCAAACTAAAGCGACACCGCATGGCCGAGAAGGGTGTACAAAACAAAGGCTGCGGCTGGACCACACCAGCACTCTCTAAAACAGAGCGTAAACCTGTAAGAGTGATGTTAAATGTTCATTTATCCATTTCATTAGTCTTTTGTCTTTATTTCTCTTTGTGTTCTGTATGTAAAACTATAGTTATTCTGTATCAAATTTAATTTTTATTATTTTGGAGCTTAATTGGATTTACATTATTTCTTATGGCAAATATTGCTTTATTTATCGTTTGTGTTGGTTATCATTAGACACTTTAGAACAGATTAATGACCAAAACTGAGGTTCCACTGTAGTAAAAATAACATTTTTAAATAGCACAAATAGTGAATATGTCAAAAATGGTGATATAAGGTTTTGTTCCAACAGTATGAACATGTGGTTTGTGACTGTACTATGTATGTGAAAATGAACAAGAATGCAGAAAAAAGCCTATAAGCCCAGAGTGCACAGCTCCGTCCCTTGAGGTCCTATGAACTTGGCAATTAATTCACCTCTGCTCTAAGCTTTATGGTGATTGGTTTTCATTCATTGTTAGGTACATTTGCATCTTAGGTGCAAAACTAAAGAAGGAAACTTCTGACACCAAGCACCTGTTTGTACTTTTTAGAATTCCCTCAAACAGCTCTTAGTGGAATTCCCCTTTAATGACCACTATTCTACTGACTATTGATTTTATTTACAAAAAATGAACAGATATTTTCTTCCTCCTTTGTCCTACAGCAGCAGATGTACATCGCCCAGGTCCTGCAGGACCCGAATTGTGATGAGGCGGGTGGGGGCAGCGGAGAGGACGATGGTCAGGGGTCCTCGCAGGACGAGGAGATGATCAATGCCGGGAACAGCCTCAACGAGGCCGACTTCCAGTCCGGGGAGGACAGCCTCATCGCCAATGAAGTCCACCAGTAAGAGCAGCACTGATGGAGAGAGGAGTGAATGAGTGAGAGAGAGGAAGGAGGGATTGGAAGAGGAAGAGAGGGCCTCGTTGGACTTCTCCGACCCATCACCGAGCTGTCACCTTCTGAAGCTTTCCGCTCATTCGTGTGAACAGTGTCATCTCTCTCATGAGCACCGGAGTGTTGGTTTGTGAGGAGTGTTGCCAAAAACTTCACACCAACATGTTCAAGCACAAACTGCACATACACGACATACACACACTCAAATCTCCAGTTCATCCTTGTTAGACCTACTTGTTGGACATGTCGATGCACACAGAGTAGATAGTAGACAGGTTTACGTAGATACACATGCACATACTTGCACGTTCGCTCTGGACTTTGTGCCACAGACGGGTTCTGTGCAGGAGAACAATGGGGAACAATAGAGGTGGCTGCTTAGCAGTCTGTGCAAGTGTGTGCGTGTGTGATTTGTTTTTTGGAAAGTGTATTTATGATGCTTTTCTTTTTCTATTTATTGTATTCAAAGTCGTTCTGCGGAAGGGAAGTCATGCTACTGTGGCTTCAAAAAATATAAAAACACGTGGGGAATTTCACACAACTAGCCTCAAATATACTAGAGTAGACCTACAACGTTCCATAAAACGATCAAGCGGAGGAGAAACTGTTCTCACATCACAACATTTGGAGATGGTGACCGGAACATCCAGTCACTAGACTCCAAAACCCAGAATCGTCTGCAGAACAGCCTGGATGTTATCCTAGGAATTCCTGAGTAAGCAGGATCTCAACATAGACTCCTGAAGAACCTGCCGAAGAATCTTATCTCCATCTACTGGACGCTATCTGTGTGTGGTAATGCTCAAAGCATCTCATTAGCTAATCCTTCATGTGTATTAGCTGCTGTGGAATTGAATTCCTTTGCTTGCTGTATCCGTCTTTCTTTGCCTAAGTGAACAATTTAGTACGACACCTGGCATTCCAAAGCACACGTGCAATAGAGAAGAACTTGAAGATCACAGTGCCAGCCTCCTAATAAGACAAAGTCTGGCCATGTAAGACGCCACGCAATTCCTACCACCCTTCTTGTACAGGATGCTCCAGTTGTATAGTCTTACTCAAAGAGCCAGCCGCAGGAGTCTCCACAGGTCCAGCCATGCTCCTATGGATGCAGAAGTGAGTAACATGGTTGGTGTCCAGCAAGTGAAGCCGAAAGAAGTTCTGGACCACATCAGAAGATTCCACTGGCATCAAGACCCACATTGAATGGACACCGTGGTTTCCTTTTGCGTTGGCTTTCTTTTATTTTCATTTCACCTTAACTACCTTAATGGACGTCTGTATTTGTATGTTTGAAATGGAACGCTGAAGTTCTTGTAGCGGACTAGTAACAGCCTGAATCATGCCAAGCTAGTTGGGTTTAGTTTAGAGCTCAAGAAACCAGTGATCCGTGCAAACTGCTCCTTTTCTGAGTTCACCTTTGTTAAACACTCACGTCCGGGTCCACAAGTCCAAATGTATGTCGATGTTTTCATGAAGTATTAACTAGTAGCCAAATAACGAAATCCAAATTTTCCTTCCCAATTATTCCATCTTTTAGCAGTAAAAACTAGACCTGGGAAAGTGGGTCTGTTGGACCTGCTGTTCAGAACCACTAGTTCAGAGCCTTCAGACTGATTCTCAGTTCTTACTGGTTTTAAATGGTGCAAAAAAATAAAAATGGTGGCGTGGTGGGGGGGAGGGGGTGTTCTCGACTAAATACTTTGTGTCTGACTGCATTGTGATAGCTGGTGCCTGTTGTTTTGTATGAGATGTCATAAGAACATTATGAGGAACTGGATGAACTTGTGTTGATGTTGGGCTTCAGAGAGTCCTCCAATCACTCTGATGATAGGAGATGTATGTTATAAATGAGCTGAAAGGAATGATCACTTTTCTAAAACACATTGCTAGAGGAAGTCCTGCTTTAGTCCTGTAAAGATACATGTAGCTTCTTAAGGTGTCGGAGAAGATCCTGTAGTTTCAAACTACAGAAGCAGTGAAACAGCATCGCTACAGGCCGCTTTGTGCCGCTGCAGTACCAGTCGTCATTGTTTTAAGGTCATTTTCATTATAAAAAGAAAAAAGGGGGTTGCTATGTGATGCAGGTGAAGTGCATTGTGGGAGTATGCAGCCAAGCAGGATTCTGTGACATTGAAAACCTATATTTTAGTTTTTCCTTCAATGGTCATATTGTGTTACACTGGAATTAGCTCCCTTCTCATTGGCCCTAATATTGTCTGTAATAAGTACAGATGGGCCGATACAAGTTTTTTGATATTAAGAATAAAATTGATGGCAATTCACTTTTTTCTAAACTTTAAAATGAGCCATTTTTAATTGAAATACTTCATTTATGATCAAAAAGTAGAAGGAAATGCACAGCTGGGCGCAAACAGGATAGATTTGTTACAGGACTTTACATTTTCTACTGATATACCAGTACTGGCATGATGACCATACCCAGATCTGACCGTCTCTAATAAACTAAAATACAAAAGTTTAGTCCAGTCACTGCTAAATGTGATGATCTGTGACAAGTTTGCACTGTTATTGAAGGTCTTCTCAGTGTCTGTATTCTTTTATCACTATTATTATTATTATTATTATTATTATTATTATTATTATTATTATTACTCTATTCTCAAGATTTTGACTGGAAATTCCACTCACTCCCCAAAACTGTTCACTGTTACAAGGATGTTACACCAGTAAGCAGACCTGGATCTAGCAAATAACTCTGGTACTGTTGTAGTTCAGCGACTCGAGGAAGCTTTGAACCGTCTCAGGTGTTCTTTATTTTCAAAAGAAGAAAAACGTTTACATCCGTGTATTTTTGTTGTTTGTTGCTTATTTTTACGTGACCCTCATTCCCAGGCTTCTCATTGGTAGACACAAAAGTAACCTGTGAAAGCTGTAGCTACATGGCTCCACGTTGGCGCCAGTCTAGGATGTTTTAGTTGCCATGCGTAGATCTGCTGTCTGAATGCTGTAGCTACAAGCTGGAGATACTGATGCAAATTTGTGTCTGTCTTTGAACGAGTTTGGAATGATTTTGTGTAGAGGTGTGAGTGTACACGCTTTTATTTCCTTCAGGATTTGTATATTGTAATGCACACTTAAGGGTAATCAACGACTCCTATGAAGGTCATTTCTAGTTCCTGGTGTGTGTACGGCCTCTCTTTGTAGCTAGAGTTAGTTAAAGGAATCATATTTACATATTTTTCCACTTTCCCCAGATGATCAGCCAGGATGTTTGAAGTCCAAATTTTGCTTCTGTAGTTTAGAAATGGAGCGTCGAGGCTAACGTTGCTAAGAAACACTAAAACTTAATAGTCACCTATATAGCCTAGGTGTTTCTGTCAAAAATGCATTACTAAAAACTCTCGCAATCCATTCAAAGTGCATCCAGGTCTCATCGATCAGTTGGTAACAGAAATCAGCCAACTCAGGAAAGCTCATCTGGAATTTTAGCTTTATTTGTTTTTATAGATCAATGTCGCGCGTATCCCAGAACACTTAGACTCATCTGTGAAACATTAAGCTCTAGATATTTGCAGTAACAACTAAGCTTTTTCGGTGACTATTGAGTTCTAGTGTTTGTTAGCAATGTCAGCCTCAAAGTTCTAAAATAAGCAAACAAAATATATGAACTACTTATGACACAAGTGGGAAACTGTATAAATGTAACTGTTCCTTTAAGGGAGTGCAGACTAAGTCACAACATTTGACGCTGAAAGAAAGGCCGGAGGGTATTCTTGGAGACACTGTTTGGTGATGCAGAAAGCTTTGAAGTATTTCATACAAATTGTGTATTAAAAGATGTCGGTAAGTAGCTGTAACTAATGCGGTTGTTTCATTGATTTTTAGTTTAAGCACCACTTCACATATTCCATTTTTTAAGCATTAGAATGAATCATTTAAGTTCTAAAATGAGGAATGTCTTTTAGAGGGAGGGGGGTGAAAAATGCTTTGGGCTGAGACTGTTGGATGGCCTTTAGTTAAGAAATGAATGGATGAGAATATGAATTCTGTGTGTATATACCCTTCAGTTCTGGCACTGTCGTCGTGATAGTGTTCCAAAGCACATATGTACAGTTTGTATAAGTCTTGAAAAAGGGGAGGGACTGAACAGAATATGTAAAATATTGTCTTGTTTTTGCTTTTCTTTCTTTTTTATTCCAGTCTGCTCCATCGTTGCTAGTTTCTGCCACTGATAAAACTACAAACTCGAGCCAGCCAGTAGTCTGATTTGAAGCTGTAGGATTTGGCTGTGTGGTATTTATTTTTACCTTTTTCTGTCTGAAAGTCATCTCTGTGGTGAAGCATTTGTCACATCTTTCAGTTCCTTGATCAATAAAACTTGGTATTCATCCTGTGGAGTTGCCTCCTGTCCACTTTATCATGACCACCAGAGGGCTTGTACTTGACATGACAGTATCTAAAAACAGTGTTTCTCTTTGATGTCTCAGGAGCCTTAATGGAGATTCTACGTACATTATTAGCATGAGACAAAAAAGAGATATTTCTAATCTGGTTCAGTCATTTATAGAGGTGCATCTCAATAAATGATAATATCATTGAAAAGTTAATTTATTTCAGTAATTCAGTGTAAAAAGTGAAGCTCATACAGATTCATTACACACTGAGTGTCTATTTCAATTGTTTATTTCTTTTAATGTTGATGATTATGGCCGACAGCCAATAAAAACCCAAGTCTGTCTCAGGCCATGAGTGCCTCAGCAGGCTCACACTCCCCATCACTCACACATTGCAATGTCCGCTGGCTCAGGCGTCTACTGATTGGTCCATTCGGAGCTGGGAGTCCTGCACTTTTCTCCAAGCGCATTGGCTCCCCAGTGACAGTGTATCAAACAGTAGTTTGAAAAGACTGCGTCGGAGGTGTGCTTGTCTTGTGAAAGTCCTAATGGATGGGGTGGTCTAATTGGCTACTACCACATTGGGAAGGGGAGAAAATGGGCAAAAAAAAAAGATTAAAAAAAATTAAAAGTCATTATCTCAAAACTAAATATTATATAAGACCAATTCAAATATATATTTTAATACATACATGTTGTTCTACTGAACAGTATGTACAGTATTTACAGCCTGTGGCACTGTTGAGGTGGTATGGAAGCCCAGGTTGCTTTGGCAGCAGCCTTCAGCTCATCTGCATTGTTGGGTCTGGTGTCTCTCATCTTCCTCTTGAAAACAGCTCATAGATGCTCTGTGGGGTTTAGGTCAGGTGGGAACCAGGTGTTGGTACTGTTGGCAGTGTGGGCAGCTGCCAAGTCCTGCTGGAAAATAAAATCCACATCTCTATAAAGCTTGTCAGCAGATGGAAGCATGAAGTGCTCTCAAATGTCCTGGGAGACGGCTGTGCTGACTTTGGACTTGATATAACACAGTGGACCATCACCAGCAGATGACATGACTCCTCAAACCATCAGTGAAAGTAAACTTTGCATTTCATTTTGGAAATAAAGGTCCCAGAGTCTGGAGGAAGAGAGGAGACACACACAATCCAAGCTGCTTGAGGTGATGGGTACTGACCACTATAGATCATTTACAGACTGTCAGTTGATACTGAACAGTGTTAAGATTAGGAATAGATTTAGGACTAGATTTATGGTTCAGTTGAGACGACGTTTAGGGGTTTAGGGTACCTGGAAATGATGTTGACTCTAAAAGACAATTCGTGGAGAGTAAATGCAAGTTAATTATCTACAAAGTATCAAAAACGATCAAATTAAAAAGTTAAGTAAATTACTATTCAAACAAGATCATTAAAATTATAAAAACTTGACGTAATCAAGGGCGTAACATTGGAGGGGTTGAGCTGTCTGCCTATTTATTTATTTATTAAATAATTTTCTTTTCTAAAAGGATTCAGGAGATTTTGGTTAACCATATTAGAAATACATTGTAATGCTTTTACTATGTATTAATTTAACTTTCTTTTTTCTTTTGCCAAATAAATACAATATTTTACAGCAGTGTGTTCTCCACCAAGCATGAGAGTGTAATTAAACATTAAACTCTTTACTATTAAACATGTTCTGTAGAGAAAAAGGTTTTAACTTGATGTGTTAACGAGTCTCATCCTGGACATTTATGGGACTCTCATCTTCAGTCCTGTTATCAGTACTAATATTAGTTATTAATAACTAAATACATAAAATAAATAAATAAATAATAAAATGTTGTGTGTATTCACTGAGTAAAACTATATACTTGTTTAATGGGTTTAGTTTATTACATATTACAGGTACTGCTGTAAATCATGAATAAAGAAAATTAACAAGTTATTTATGAAAGATGTTTTTGTAAATTTAAATTATGTGACTTTATTGGGGGGTTATAGTGATTGGATCAGATTATTGGGGGGTCATAACCCCCCTATCCCACCCGCAAATTACGCGCATGCATGTAATGAATATAAAATATGACAGTTTACCTTCTTGAATTAAATTATTAATGTTTTTACATTCTGTAGATGATATTAAAATTAAAATTAAGATCAGTGCAACACATTCGCACTTCTTCATAATTGAAAATGACACAGACATTCATTTTTAATGTTTAATGCTACTGTAGAGAGAGCTTTTTTGTCATTTAGGGTCCCTTCAATCATAAATGTTCACACAAGGTATAAAGGGTAGCTGCTATTGTCTAATTATATATAAAAAAAGGAAACAAATTCAATAAAAATTGTAAAAAAAAAATAAAAAAACATTAAGATACATGTCTTTCATAGGGTATTGACAATATTCAAATATTCAAAGCTATTGCAGTGATACATTAACAATAAATACATACAAGTTTGATTATAAATGACTGTGATTCATTCATCCTGTAATGGTCTTAGGCAGTATTACTGAGATTCTAGATGTGCAATCTAAAGTTGAAATGTTTCATTATCTTGCAACTTTGACTGAGCTTTTATTGCTAAAACAAATCTGTGTCCTGAAAAAGAGTTTAGGGGCGTTTTATCAGAACCAAGCCTGCACTGCAAAACACGTTTCCCGTATCTCAGCTATTTCAGCAAGCTTTTTAAATAGTTTCAATAAAGTAACGTTATAGAATTAATATTCTCGGAACGTTCTGGAAACGTGGCATAATAATGGTTTGCATTTTGTTTTTTGATGTTTTTGCAACCACAGAACGTTCCCAGTTAAACAAACACGTTACGGCAACATTTAAAGTAGCATCAGTGCGTCGTATTTATTGGTTATAAATATCATGACGTCAGCTCATTTGATAAGTAGAGAGGGAGGAGTCATAAGATCGTTTGAGCGGAAGAGAGGGAGGAGTTGGAGGACGTCAGTGTAGGCAGTGTAACGATCAGTCAGGTCATGTTTGCTTCGAATTATTTATCTCTTCTAAATAACGTTTATTTAGTATTTATGGTTTCTGCTAACAATTGAAATCCAAAATAGTTCTGAAAGGAGTTTTCTTTGTGTGAACAGTATTTTAAAGTACTGTAGGGGAGGTAACGTTACTGGAACGTTAAAACGGTTTGGAAATGTCTAGAAAACTTGACAAATCTTAGAACTTGTTCTAAGAACCAAATTTGTAACTTTTGTAACATCCAGAAAACGTTCTACCTACAAAAAAAGTTGTTAGCTGGGATCCCACTGTCTTGGCTGGTAATTTTGCTTTTTTTTCATAAACCAATGCTTTAAAACGAGTGTATTATAAAAATACTCAGTTTCAGTGATTTTTGCAAATACATTTGGGTACCTGGAGTGCCTATCAGCTCACAAACATCTGGACCATTTTCTGGGCAGATTAAAAATGTAAGTTTGACAAGCCGTTCAGATTTGACTCCCCTTATTAACAATAAAAATACTCATTAGAATGAATATCTCTACCTACAACCATGTTATGCTAAGCACTGGATCTTCTGTGCAGAACAGAACCAGTACATGAGTGACAGCTGCTCTATGTCTGATCTTATATTAATGGATCAGTACAACTTTTCCTAAAAGAGGGATTAATAACAACTGTCTGTGACCATGCAGATGAGGGAAATGTAAGCACTTCTGTGGATTTGTGATGATCTCTGCTGTTTTTGTGGATTTCTGTTGTTTTAGGTAACTTCTTCGGTTGTGCTTTGTGGTGATTTCTACACAAAGTTTCTTTTAAAATTCCACCTTAAATGGTGCAGCACTTACATTCAGGCATATTTCCCTGGATATTTCCAGTTTCTGGTGAATTGCGCTGTGTTTTGTGGTGATTTCTGCACAAACCTGAATTCTGTGTCTTGCTTATTTGACTATGTTTTTATGTTTTATGTTATTATGTGGCTACCAGTGGGAGGGGGGATATGACTGTGCTTAATCCTCATTGGCTAAAATCTTCCTACTGGACAGAGGGGTGGGGCTATTTAAAAAGAGTGAGAATCTGTGCTTAATTATTTGTTTTGAGCAAAACAATGTGACACACATTTCACTAAGAACCCAGTAACTGCGTTTACTTGTGGAAAAGGTGTATAACCTTTAAATAAGCAAAATGATCTGTCAGTACAGTGAGATTTTTACATTACTGTTGCAGTGTGTACATTAAATTATCTTATAATAACATTTAAGCTAAGATATAACTAGCTAAGATATCATTTAAAAAATGCAAACATATATAATACCAATGCCTTTGCAGCTTTGTCCAAGACTAGGGTTAATTCATGTCCAAGTCCATAATGTTTTGCCTTATCTTCAGTTAACCAATGCAGTGTTCAGCCTAACTTCCATCAGAAGACACGGCTTGTAGAAATGTGATGCAGTGTTAAAATTACTATACAGATGTACAAAACTGTGCAAAATCATGCTGATTTTGTAGCGCAGATGGGTGTTGGTCTTATAAGTATCCTATAAATACCATGTACTGACCAACATCACATTTGTCCTTCATCCTGAAATGTGTCTTAGTCTAGTTAGACAAGCAGCATTTAGTATTTTTGTATTTATTAGGGTTGTATTTATTGAAAGTTTGTATGTTGTCATTGCACTTGTGTTCTGTGTTGCACTTGGTCCTGGGGGAACGTTGTTTCATTTCAATTTGTACTGTACTGTATAAAGCTGAAATGACAATAAAACCTCTTGAACTTTATAAGGTACATTGGATGACCTCAAATGACCCCTCGGAAGAGGAATGAGAAAGCTGCTCCCAAAGCAAGGCCAAGAGACAAGAAGAAAGCCATGATGGCTCCGGCAGTCTCCGCTTCGTTCCTAGTCACTTTCCTGGAATGAGAGAAGCTGGAGTAAATAGGAGTAGCAGTATGACAAAAACTTTGTTGTGTATTGCTTGTGTCTGGAAGTCCATTACCTACAGTGTCACATTTAAAAATAATAATACTGTGAAAAAGTCCTTTGTTGTTCATAGTTTAAGTGAAAACACTGTTATATATTATATATTATACCACATTTAGTTCTGACCCTGCAATCTGATTGGCTGAGATCTATTTGAGGAGTGCTGATATTGTTAACAGCACTCTGACCAAAGCTCTGTAAGTATTACTCCGCCACATAGTACACGTAACCTAGCAACGATACCAGCGTCCTCCTTTCCCACCCAAAACAGCACTTGACTGAAAACACAGAACAACAAAGTCAACACAGTAAAGTTACTGAACGTTTGAGCACTGCACCACTTGAGCACTGCAATAACTCTGTCTACCTTGCTGTAACACTGGGCCACATGCTCTCCTGTAAAGAACACATCAAAACTACCAAACTGAAAGAAAACTCCCAAAATAATATCCTTTGGAAGCTGACCAACTCCAAATGTGGAGCTACAGCACACAGGCTAAGATCTCTTGCTCTAGCTCTGTGCTTCTTCTCTGTGGAGTATGTGTGTCCTGTCTGGGAGATATCACCCCACGTCAAAAATCTAGACCCAGCACTAAATAACGCCTGCCGTTTAATCACTGAATTCTTGACGTCCACCAACATAAACAACCTGCACCTCCTCGCTGGCATTGCCCTCGCTGATGTGAGAAGGGAAGTGGCCAGACGAGTAGAAATGGCCAACGCCACCATTGATGAACATCATCCCTTCTGCTGACATGTACCCAGTGGCTGAATTCCAGGAGAAGTTTTCTTAGCCATGTCATGCGCCTGTTAGCATCACAGGAAGAAACAAGACTCCAACTTTGGACAAAAAGGGTTGAGGACGACCCTCCTCCCATTGACATGGGTATCTCCCCTTCTGAAGCCCTCACTCTGGGCTCAGATGCAACATGGGTACAGTGGAAAATGCTTAATCATCTGAGAACAAGAACAGGATGATGGAAAAGTCGCCATGGCCACATGGGGCAATGAAACTTACCAAACCACCTGCGAATGTTGAGAGGACCACACAATGCAGCACCGCCTTTGTCTGCCCCCTACTACCCAATCAGTGCAGCTCAAAGGATCTTGCAGTGCTCAATAAATATGCAAATGACTGTGTAAAGAAATTGGAAACTGCCATATAACCAACAAGTTCCAAGACAACAAGAAGAAGAAGCAGCACACCAGTCTCACATTATAACACTCCCCTCATGTATTATTTCTTAATTCATTACATGCCTTTTTTAATGTTGGTCATTTTGGCTTATAGCTCATGAAAAGTAGAAATCCGGAAACTCAAATACCCCACGAACGAAAACCCCAAATATAGTCCATCAACCTAGGCATGTTTACTGAATGTTTACACATGTTTAATCACTAAAACATAAAAAAAAATCAACGTCTTAAAAAAATAACGAAGAAAATCTGAACATACATACGTGTGCAGACTGAGAAGAGGTCAGGCTAAGGCTATAGATGCACTGACATACGCTTACTGAGCTAAAAATCCAGCTCTCTTTCAGATTTCTTAATAAGGTTTCTAGATTTACTCCGATCAAAGAAATCAGAGTATGTTTACATGACCACATGACTTGCCACGCCCCCCTGATCCTCTAATCGCCTGAAACTTACTTGCACTTCAACTCCCAGTGTCCTTTGAAACTCTTAATCATGTGACTTACTTTGTATGCCCCCTATGCTCTGTTCACTACATTTCCCAGAATACCATTGGCCCTCTATTTTCACGTGAGCCCAGGTGTATCCCATCTTCAGTTTGATTAGCTTTATTTAAATTAAGCTATCAGCAGCTTATTGCTGAGAACTGCCATTGTTTGCTGTTCCACTTACTCAGATTCTTGCCTCGTGTTCCTAGTTTCTTGTTTTTCTTTTGTTATCTCTTGTTTCTTGGTTTTCTGATGTAGTTTTCTTGTGATTCTTGTCTCTTATGATGTACGACTCTGGACTGTTTAGCTACTAGTCTTTTGGCTTTCCCCTCATGCTGTGATTGCCTGTACCTGTCCATCTGACTTTTTGCCTGTCTGACTCTGTGGATTAAATGTAATACTAAACCTTTTTCCTGTCAACCCAGGACAACCCCAGGGCACCAGAAACCCAGCAAACCTGACATAAGTAATCAGTTAATTATGATCTGATTATTAAGTGCATGTATATGTCGAAATGCCAGTTGTTGCTCCAGCAGCCACATTATTCTAAATTTGGTAAAAGTTATTAAAAGTTGGTTGTTCTATGGCAGGACTCCAAAGACCCCTTTAAGGAACATTTGTAAATGCATAATACGTCACTAGAGTTGGACTCACTTGGGGCCAAAGCACATGCAGAGACTGGCCAGGTACCCATTAGAGAAGGCAAAGAAGATCATGAAGACAATGAACCAGGCGTCATGAGCGAAGAACATGGGAATGTTGTAGCGTGGCTGAACATTACACAGCATGAAGAGAGGAACGAAGATCACACGGGCCAGCAGCAGCATGGGCAACAGCTTACTGTCTTTCCCTGGCTGAGAGAGAAAAGGTGCGGCTTTAGAGTCGGTTGTATTGTTCTGCTAAAGGGCCTTTACACAAGTACAAGCTGCTGGTTAAAATCATCAGCCTGAACTGATCTTTAGCTTCAGGTCTGTATTGTCTGTACATGCTCACCTTATTGAGCCTAACCAATCAGCATATTAGAGGATTAACTGGCTTGTTATTGTGGTCTTGAACCTGGTTTCAAAGGTAATCCAGTGACAGCTATAATCCCAAAGGGTGAAAGGTCTGATGAGATTGATTAATGAGAGGACTTCTTTATGAGCAGCTTCAGTGTAACCCAGCTAACAGAGAACATTATAAGAATGTTCAGCAGTGCTTTTAAAAGGTCTCAGGAAATTTGGCCTGTAACGTTACAAAAATGTTTGACTTAATAATGGTGTACATTACAACGTTTTTGGAATGTTTCTCACAGAATGTTCCCAGTTAGACAAACACTAATGTTATGGCAACATTTGAATTAACACGAGCGATTCATTTTTATTGGTTCTGAATATCATGGTATTACTTTATTTGAGCTGGAGGACGTTCATTGCAGACATAAGTCTGCTCATGTTTGCTTTATATTAAGATAAACCAAATTAGCCAATGTGATTTAACCAATTCTTGCAGTGAAACACACACACACACACACTTGTGAACACACTAGGCTGTGAGAATTTGTGCCCGAAGTGGTGGGCAGCCCTCATCCACCGGCGCCCAGGGAGCAGTTAGGGGGTTAGGTGCCTTGCTCAAGGGCACTTCAGTCATGTCCTGTCTGGGGATCGAACCAGTGACCTTCTAGTCACAAGACCAGATCCTTACCACTAGGCCACGGCTGTCCCCCATATATAATTATCTTACAGCTCTAGATCTCTTATAAATAAGTTGCTTATTTTTAATTAACTTATTGTTTCTGTTAATATGTGAAAATAATGTTTCAAAACCATTTTGAAAGGATTTTTCCTCTGCGTGGTCAGTATTTTAATGTTCTGTAGGTGATAATATCGTAGCAACGTTACTGGAATGTTAAATAAAAACATTCTAGAAACATCTAGAAAACTTGACAGATTGAATGTTCTAAGAACAAAATTTGTAACATTCAGAAAATGTTCAACTAAACCCTGACTGTTAGCTGGAAAGCTAGTGTGTATATAACCCAGACAAGGTAACCAAGCTGAAGGTTTTGATGGTGAAGTAGTTAATAAAATGTGCTCAGTCTAATGTTTGTAGGTGGAATAACTTACCCACATACACACTGCAGTCAGGCTCCGCCCAGCCCAGTCACATGCGTTAAAGAGCAGGAAACAGGACACAGGAATGAAGTAGTTCTCTGACATGAGAGAGAAGAGAGAGTAGAGGTCAACAGAAGTGCAACATCAGTGTTCGATACATCCAGTTAACGTCTGAAAATGTTAACCAAATTCAAAAAAGATCTGGCAGCTGGCCTTCAGTGACCTTTTGTGTACTGATTAGGGATGCACAATCAGATCTGGCCAAAATTGGCAGGTCTTTGCTCTGACTGGTAATGATTGGTGATTGGCAGCATGTTTTGCCTTTTGTTCTTGTCCCCAAAGTAGGTGAGAACTGTAAGATGACAGCAAATCATCTACACAGGTCCACATTATTATATGTACTTAAGAAATGACATGGTGGACGTCAAGCTGATGTCTGGATGCGAGAACTGCTCATAGGTTTGCTAGAAAGGCTTAAAAGTCAACTTAAAAGGTTGACTGCTAACCTTCAGGAACATGTAGCAGACTCACTAGTGGTGGTAAAAAGGCACAGAAAACATTTGTTGTACAGTTTCCTTGCTACTGTCACTTTAGGATTGCTCAGACGGTGCAAAGACCTGAATTCCATCTTTTCCTATCAAGCTGTATGCTGCCTGTCCCAACATTACTGAAATATTATTCAAGTATCATTTTCTCATTCCTGTTCATCGCCAATCCAGAAACCTTTAACAAGGAAGCATGAGCAAAAATCTCCCAAAATCTACCTCTAGTTTCATTTCCCTTAATGAAGTGTCGTCACCATCCATCACTTCTCCTCAGCACTTCAGTCCCATCCCTCAGTCTGATCTCCTTTCACTAATGGGGGATTTGTCACTCTATCGCCAATCCGAAGGATGCCAGAACCCCAAGTTCTCAGAGTTCTGTTACCTTCTAGAGCCATTCATCTCTTCTCATACAGACATATGCTGAAGGCAGAGTCTGAACTAGTATATGTGTTGTAGGGCCTAAAATCAATGTTTGGGAGACTCACTGTATCAGAGTCTAGGTTGCACACACACACACACACACACACTTACCCCATTCTCCTCCATTAGCAATGGTGGACTTCACGTCTGCAGTGACTGCTGGGAAAGTGCCAATAGTGATAGTGAAGCAGAAGCAGACAGAAACAGCCATCACCCAGATCTACAGAGAAACAGAGTTAGAGACATGACTGACAGAGAAACAGCCAGGACTTCTGGGTAAAGTGTCCCTGGTCATACTTTGTAGATTAAATAAACTCAACAGACTCTCAGTGAAGTAACAGTAACAAAACATCGGAATTCAGGAGATCGTTCACTCTGGATTCTGTATGTAAGTTCACATCTGTGGATATTAAGCTGAGACATTGCAACATGTGTAATAGAGATCTCGGCATACACAACACATTAAAATAGACATAAATTAAACTGAATTACAAGCCCCATTTGAAATTGATGCCTGTTGGGACAGAGGCATGTTTACCACTGAGTCACATCACCTTTCCTGTTGATTCAACTTTTTAATCGTTTGTCAACTGAAGATACTAATTGCTGGACTTTGGCAAGTGGAATTTTTGCCCGTTCTTGTGTACAAGACTGGAGCTGCTCGACAGTCTGTGGTCACTGTTGTCTGATTCTCCTCTTCATGATGAGCTACACATTTTCAATAAGAGACAGGTCTGGATTTTAGGCAGGTCAGTCAAGCACACACTCATTGTCTATGAAGCCTCACTGTTGTAACTCATGCAGAATGAGGTCTAGCATTGTCCAGTTCTCTGAGAGGTCAGAAAAAGATCCCTGGTCATTTCCTCTAAAAGACTAGGTCTATTACCTAGATGTCTTCTCTAAATTTCTCACTTCTAGTCCCATCTTCAAAACTAGCTTAGTCTCATCACCTCTATGTCTAATAGCCATGTGGTGAGAGTGGTGAGGTAACGTCTGTCTCAAATGTCAAACTGTTTCAAGGGTCTAGAGCAGGGGCGTCCAAACTTTTTTCACTGAGGGCCACATACATAAAAATATAGGAGGGGCTGGGCCACTTAGTAGAAATTAGCTATATAGTCTTAACTTTAGTGTATTAAAGTTAGAAAAATAATTAAAAGTGGTCAAATATGTTATATTGTTAAATATAATTAAAGACAAAACTGCCTTCATCACAGCTTTCCATAAATGACTCTTTACTGATTTACTCAGAAAAAGGCTTTGGAGGCTCATTCTCAGAACAGCAGCCTCAGATTTCTTCTACAGAACATTTACAGCACAGAGAAAAAACAATAAAGGGGAAAATGGGACGAGTACATTTCAAGCTTGTTATTTAAGTTATTAGGCTTATCAACACACCTGTTAACATTCGTTTAAAATGGTTCTCAACATTAACAGACTGACCTGGACTTAATAACAGGAGCACATATAATTTTAGTAAATAATTCTGGTATCAGCTGCGCTGGGTTTGTAAATCCAGCTGCGGTGCTGATCCGACGCCACTCGTGCCAAAAATCCGGACAAATGTCACTTGATCAAGGAGCAAATCTGCATCAGATGAGATCAGCTGACTTTGTGTGTGCGCTGTGCACAACAGTATGTACTCGCTTCTTTGGTTCTGCCATGTTTAGTAACTTGGGGTAAATTTCTTCTGTGATTGTCCTTTTTGGTGAAGCAACTGCCTTGATCAACAGTAGCTCCCCCTGGTGTTAAAACTAAGAAGTGCAATACACTCAGTCAGAAGTTGAAGTGCGGGCCATATTCTATTCTATTTATAACATTTCTTGTGGGCCAATTAATAATGGTGGCCCGCGGGCCGTAGTTTGGACACCCCTGGTCTAGAGAGTTGCTTTGGAAATGTAACTGAGGTTAGGATTAGGTTTTAGGTTGAGGCTATCATTAAATGGAGCCATTTTAGTTATGTTATTTGATAGAATTAAAGTGATGACCAATCACTGATTGAATTTTCTCTCTTGAATGATTGAATTCTTAATGAACTAGCAAAGCAGTCATATAAGAATTTGAATCAAAGAGAAGTAAGAACAAGGTGTACCGCTGTACCTTTTTAAAGATGTCTACCATAGAAGGATTCTTCTGAGCTTCTTCATTACAGCTTGGTCCTTGCTTGGTCTCATCTAAAACCGATTCAAAGCATCTTTCATTAAATTTGAATTCAATATATTCAGCGATTTTGTTCTAAATATGAAAGTGCTCTATGGCTGTTACCTTTGTTCAGCAAATCAATTTTAATCTCCTCCTCTTGTGAGGGACTGGTCTGGATTTTGTCCTGGTAGTACCGATAAAATTCCTGCAAGAGAGAAGGTGGTTTTATTACAGGTGCTCCAAGGTTCTACTTTGGTACTATCATCTTGGTTCTGGTTTTACACTCACCAGTTTTGGAAGAGCAACATAAGACAGAATAGCAAGGCCTATCACAACACAGGCTGTGATGAAGTAGCCAAAAGCACTGTCTGTTAACTCAGAACCACCTGAGGAGCAAAGAGACACCAGGAAAATTACATAAAAATTAAATTTCATTCTAAACATTGTTTGGTTTACAGTAGCGTTCTTGGATCAGTTAAAATATTAACTCAGGAAGCATGTTTATATAATGTCACATTGAGGAATGTTAAATCAGGGCCATGCAATATTATTACATTATTTATCCTTAATATTTGGAGAACCCTTACAAAAAGTGCCATGATATTACCACCATGGTAGATACATGGCAGTACACTGGTGTATTTTTGAAAGGGAATGTTTGCATTAGACAGATGTCTGAGAATGTTCTCAGTTTTGTGTTTACAGGTGTATTTGTATTCGCTTTGTTGACTTTTATCACTATAAACTTACTTGCAATGGCACAGATCATAGAGATGGCAGCAAAAGTGCCAGCCAGCCCCTGACCACTCATGATTGGTGTAGTGTAGGAAGCAGGTAATGTACCAGCCATACCAAAGAGACTACCTTGCAGTACAGCTCCAAATGCTAGAAGAGAAGTACAAACACAGCTGATGGCCCCATGGACTTAAAGTATTAATGTCCATATCTGAAATGTGATATTTCCTAGTTCAAAATGAATTTCAGATTGGCCAAAGCACAATGATACAAGAGATACTGCTTAATTTACCACATTCAGTTCAGTCTTGCTCACATACACTTACTCATTATTTACAAAACAATTTAAAATCCAAACATAATGGCATCAAAATATCAAAGTCAAAATGAAAAAAATCAGATGAATGTTTATTAAAAACAAAACTATACAAACTTTCAACACTTGACCAATTATAACCAGTGTTGCGAATAACGGCGTTAAAAATAACGGTGTTACGTAACGACGTCATTTTGTCAGTAAC
>BRDA01005393.1:35003-46078 GCA_036984385.1 Crenuchus spilurus | reverse complement strand
TTTCATTTGTCAATGTGATATATTTCACGTAAATGTAGATAGTTTAATTTAAGAGACTTGGACTCTGTTGACCAAACAAGTGTTGTCTTCATTTGAATTGTTGTTTTGGAGATATCAGAATAAGAAGTCTTTAGTTCGGAAACGACGAACCTCCTGAAAGGCTCAGGAAACGATCACCTGCCGAATGAAACCACTGCCATAAAGATCGGTGATTGAAACATCGACGCACCCAGCAACACTCTACGAATAATTTAATCTCCATTATGTCCTCGGGCGAAGACTTTGTCGACATCCACTGTAAGCAACTCTAATTTAATAAGCATCTCACAACGACCCACGCAGCTACAAAGTTAGTGGCTAGAAATACCGTCACCAAAGTAAGCCGTCCACTAGCAAAGGACTCGGAAAGTCCTCCAAGCAGCAAAGGCTTGATTTCTGAAGAATAAGACTATAGAGGTTTTGTTGTTAAGTTTACTTCTGTTGTGAACAAACCAGTTGTCTCAGGTTCAGAGAATTTAATTTGATAGATGTAAATGCACTTTATATAGTGTAACTGTTTACTTTTTTCTTTTTTACAAAGATTTGGTATTTTAAAGGATTTTATCCTGCACTGGTCTGTTGATGTGCAATAAATATCAAAAGTTATGTACAAACACCTTTCTGATCTACTCATTTCAACTGACTGTGAAAACTGCTTTTTCAAAAAATCCTTATTCTTTGACAAATAACTTTTTAAAACTGTAATGCAAATAGTTACTTTCCCTGGTAATGAGTTACTTTTATTATAGAGTAATTCAGTTACTAACTAAGTTTTTGAACAAATAGTGAGTAACTATAACTAATTACTTTTTTAAAGTAACGTTCCCAACACTGATTATAACACACTCTACAGCATTACAGGATAAATATAATACTATAAATAATACTTCTGCTGAATTAACATAAATTAGCTTTTTATGCATTTGTTTATGTGAAGTATTACTCACCATTAATGGTGATAATTTTCAACATAGTAGTCACAAAAAATGGCAAGGGCTCCATCGACACTTTAACCAGGATAGCAGTAACAAAAAACACCAACAGAATGGCAGTCAAACTACCCATAATCCTTAGCTTTTGAGGGATTCTGTTAATAGAATAAGACCAACAATTAAGGTATCAGTTGCAAGCGGGTGCAGGAGGAGAAGGAAGACAGCATTGATCAAGAAACGTGACTTTATTAGACAAGATATGAACACTGTTGCTGTGAACTTCTCTTTCACAAAGGTGACGATAGAATGACAAAGACTGACACACTGGGAAGGCTTTTAAAGCACACTTAACCATGCCAGGAGATGGGACAGGTCTCTGAGCAGATGAGACACAGGTGCATACAATGAAACATGACATGATGTGATGTGACTGGGGGCGTGGACGAGGTACACAGACTTGACAGCTGTTCCACTGAGAAATGGATGCCATGTTTTTGTGACATAAAAATGAGAACAAGATGAATCATTTCAGAATGTTTTCCATTGTTATTGTGACCATAAAGATTTCAGTTTGAATTTTTAGAGGGAAAAATGAAATTAAAAAAATTTACAATAATGTGGTTACCTAAACATACACACCCTTAGGTAGATGTTTTGTTGAAGCACCTTTTGATTTTATGAGTGTTCAGTCTTTTTGGGTAGGAGTCTATTAGCATGGCACATCTTGACTTCCCAATCTCTGCCCACCATGAAATTCCTCTTCATTTTCAGCATTTTAGCAGAGGCATGAGGTTTTTTCTTCCCAAAATTTGCTAATAGTTGGAACTGATCATAGTTCCCTCCACCAAGACTAAAGCCACAGTTCCAGCCGAAGAAAAACAGCCCAAAGCATAATTCTGCCTCCACCATGCTTCACTGTGGGCGTGGTGTTCTTTTTGGTGATGCACAGTGTATTTTTGTGAAACATACCTGTTAGAATTAAAGCTAAAAAGTTAAACTTTGGTTTCATCAGACCACAACATCTTCCCACAAGCTTTTGGCAAACTTGATGTGTGCTTTTGCAAAATATTTGTAAGAAAAGACTTCTGCGTTGCCATTCTACCACACAGCTCAGACATACAGTATGACAAATACAGATTATTTTCACATGCAGTGCACAGCAGTTCCTTTACTGTTGCTGTAGGCCTCTTAGCAGCCCCTGGACTTATTTTCTTCTTATCTTTTCAGCAGTTTTAGAGGGACATCCAGCACTTGGTAACGTCATTGTTGTGCAATATTGTATTTACTGGGCCCCGAGTGGCTCAACGGGCAAAGTCGCTACCACTATGAACCAAGGAGCGCGAGTTTGAATCCCGGTCATGCTGTTTGCCATCGAGAGCCGGAGCCCAAGAAAGCAAAAATTGGCAGTGTTCTCTCTGGGCTGGTAGATGGCGCTCTCACTATCACTCTCACGTTGCAATGTCTGCTGGCTCAGGCGTCTACTGATTGGTCCAATCGGAGCTGGGGACCCTGTGTGCCTTCCTCCGAGCGTGTTGGCTCTCCAGTGACGGTGTATCAGTGGTGGTTCGAAAAAGAAGTGGTGGCTGGATCACACGCAACGGAGGAGGCTTGTACTTGCCTGCACCCTCCTAGAGTCAGGGACATTGCAAAGTGATGGGGAGAGGCCTAACGGAAGGGATGGGCTAATTGGCTACCACTACATTGGGAAGGGGATAAAAATTGGCAAAAACCTAGAAATAAATATAAAAAAAAAAATAATAAAATATTGTATTCACCTGTTGATGACCATATTCCATGATATGTCTAATGTCTTGAAATATTTCTATCCTTCTCCTGACTCCTTTCAAACAGAGATATCCCTTTGATGTTTTATAAGCTTTTGCTGTAAGATGCAACTAAAAGTAAATATCAGGAAAATCCTACTAGAACAGCTGAACTTTGTGGGGTTAATCAGGGCCACTTTAAGTCAGAGCAGGTGTGTACCGACTACTAATTATCATGTGTTTGAATGTGATTAGTTAATGCTGATACTTAAGGTTTTTTTTTTTTTTTTCAAAACAATTTCAGTTTGTTTTTCAATGGAATTGCACAGATTGTCAAATTAAAGGTGTAACAAGTTCTGAAATTATTCATCTTGATCTCAGGAACTGGCATTTTAAAAGTGGTTTGTATACTTTTTATATCCTTTACATATATTAATTGTGTCACATTGTTCACATATGCATGCTATAAAATGAGGACTTCACCGATTCATCTGTTTATCTACATTCTATGCATTCATCCATCCATCAGTTCATCTAGCATGCAGCACACTTTAATCATTTAAATAAACCAGAAAGCTTAAGATTCTAGATCAAATAAGGGTTCTCAGACTTACTTCTGGTGTAAAAAGGAGTTGAGACATGTGAAGACTAACAGAGGGACCATGGCACACAGTGTCATCATGTTATTGAACTTGGCTTGCAGGACACTCCGGCTGTCTTCTACAGTTTCAGCTGTAGTGTTGTCTCCTAGACGACTGGTAAAATACTGAGTTGTGTGCAGAGAACAAATCAGACTGAAATAAGTTCATTGTGGAAGACATGATAAAACTGTATCAAAGCAGGAACAACATTTTAAAGGAAACACCATTTCAGTGACACCTCAGTACCTTTGTGGCAGTCATGAAGAAATTCCAAGGTAGTAAAGTTCCTAATCCAAGCATGAAGAAAATCAGCCACACAGCATTGTATCTGTTAACAAGAAACAGGAGAAGAGCTTTAAACAGACACATAAAGTTTATGGACAAAGACGTTGACATTATTGGGTTTAAAGTCAATAACGTCTAGCTTAAATGTTCTCAGTTTGTGTTGAGTCACTCAATGACAGATAGCACTTCACAAACAACTCCTTCAGAGATATTCTAGTTGGTAAAGAAAGATAACATTACTAACTTGTCTCTGGGCTCCTGTGTGGCCATTTTGGTGGTGACTCCTTTACTTATTATTCACTGAATCCTGGGGATAAGAAGGTGTTAGTGGAGGAAATTTAGAGAACTTCTCAGAAAAGTACAAATCAATCAAGTATTTGAATTAACCCTCTGGAGTCTGAGGGTATTACTCTGATGTAGTCTGACATGCCTTGACTTTTTCTTAAAGTAAAAGGCTTTTGTTCAGCACAACCTCAGCAACAACAGTGTCAAAACAGTAAGAGTGTCATAATTACCATGTTGTTATGTGAATGGCAGGTGGCGTCATTTGGCGGGAAAAAAATGCTCGCGCTGAAAAATATGCTTCTCTCACAGCAATCTAAAAATATATTTTGATTCAACGGCACAGCACGGTGGCTTAGTGGTTAGCATGTTCGCCTCTTGGCGCTGTGGGTTTGGGTTTGAGTCCCCATCTGAGCGGAGTTTCCATGTTCTCCCCGTGTCTGTGTGAGTTTCCTCTGGTTTCCTCCCACAGTCCAAAAACATGGAGGTCAGGTGGATTGGCTACTCTAAATTGTCCGTCTGTGTGTATGTACAGTCTTGGCCTAAAGTGTTGGCACCCCAGATTTTCTCCCAGAAAATTATTGCAGTTACACATGTTTTGTTATACACATGTTTATTTTCTTTGTGTGTATTGGAACAACACAAAAAACAGAGGAAAAAAAGGCAAATTTGACATAATTTCAAACAAAACTCCAAAAATGGGCCGGACAAAATTATTGGCACCCTCAACTTAATATTTGGTTGCACACCCTTTGGAAAAAATAACTGAAATCAATCACTTCCTAAAACCATCAACAAGCTTCTTACACCTCTCAACTGGAATTTTGGACCACTCTTCTTTTGCAAACTGCTCCAAGTCTCTCATATTTGAAGGGTGCCTTCTCCCAACAGCAATTGTAAGATCTCTCCACAGGTGTTCAATGGGATTTAGATCCTGACTCATTGCTGGCCACTTTAGAACTCTCCAGTGCTTTGTTTCCATCCATTTCTGGGTGCTTTTGAAGTATGTTTGGGGTCATTGTCCTGCTGGAAGACACATGACCTAGGATGCAAACCCAGCTTTCTGACACTGGGCCCTACATTGCGACCCAAAATCCTTTGGTAATCTTCAGATTTCATGATGCCTTGCACACAGTCAAGGCAACCAGTTCCAGAGGCAGCAAAACTACCCCAAAACATCTTTGAATCTCCACCATATTTGACTGTAGGTACAGCTTGAATTTCTTTGGAACTTGATTGGGGCTGCTTATCCTGCATTGCAACCTTTTATCAATTTTTCTCCTCCGTCCACGTCCAGGGCGATTAGCTACAGTGCCATGGGTTGTAAACTTCTTGATTATGTTGCGCACCGTGGACAAAGGAACATCAAGATCTTGGAGATGGACTTGTAACCTTGAGATTGTTGATATTTTTCCACAATTTTGGTTCTCAAGTCCTCAGACAGTTCTCTTCTCCTCTTTCTGTTCTCCATGCTTAGTGTGGCGCACACACAATGCAAAGATTGAGTCAGCTTCTCTCCTTTTTATCTGGTTTCAGGTGTGATTTTTAAATTGCCCACACCTGTTACTTATCACAGGTGAGTTTGAATGAGCATCACATGCCTGTGTGACATGCTAAAAAATAGTATATATTGTTTTGCTTTAAAGTTTTTGTTCCAATGTAAATAAACAGGGCACTGAGACATGATTTGCATTTTAAATAAACCTTAACTGCATTATCTAGTTTCACCAGTAGGGGGTACTCACGTTAGACAGGAGTGGAAGTTGCCTAGAGTTGCAGTGGCATTTTTTCTCAGAAGGAGAATAGCCAGCCTGCAGTAAAGACAAAGACTGACTCCTGTCTGTGTTAATACAGGTTAGTACGACATAAGTACACAAAATAATACTAAAAAGGTTAAGTATACCTGTTTAACATTGTAAATTGGTCGAACTTGGGTAAAATTTGATTTAAAAGTTGCAGTATTCAGCTACATTTGTACTTAGCGGTTGTGCTAACAATTAGAGAAAACAGTCTATGCTCAGTGTTTCCATTGTGGATGTTACCCCCCTTAGCGTGCTCTTGTGCTTATTTTAGTTCGTAGAGACTTTATCCTAAAATGTTGATAGTAAGTATATAATCTAGTTATCTGTACAAAAATGGGATTCTGTATTGTTTAAATATGTTAATGTCCAGTTACAGTAGTGACTATGCTCTTGAGCTAAGTGACTATGCTAAGTTGAGTCTATGTTAATGTTAGTGTTAGTGACTGATTTAAGTACATATATTTGTTACGGAATGTTTTGTATTTCTTTTTTTATAACACTTTAACTATTGTAGTGATTAACAGGCTGAGCAATATGAAGTAATTCATTAGGCAGAAAGGGGGAGGATCCCCAGGTAAACTAAAATAAGTACAGATGTACTAATATTTTGTGGACTTCTAAGTCATGTGTTACGGCAACTAAAAGCTGTTATGTTGAGATTATGAAATACTGGAAAATGCTATTTCTTTTATGAGCTATTGAACAAACGGTCTTTTTGATGGAAAAATGAAACAGTGGCTGATGTGAATAATGAAATGCCAACTTTAATAAAGAAGGAGAATAGCCAGCCTGCAGTAAAGACAAAGACTGACTCCTGTCTGTGTTTATTCCTGTTTTATACAATTTAATGATTATGGGACCCTCATGCCTGAGGGACCTGTAACACTTGAAACAAAGTTATTTACCCTCAGTTTTGAAAAGGTGCCAATAATTTTGTCTGGCCCATTTTTGGAGTTTAAAATTTGCCTTTTTGTCCTCTGTTTTTTGTGTTGTTCCAATACACACAAAGGAAATAGACATGTGTATAACAAAACATGTAATTGCAATAATTTTCTGGGAGAAATTTTCTGGAAAACATTCAGAGGTGCCAACACTTTCGGCCATGACTGACTGTATGTGTGTGTATGTGTATGTCTGTGCGTGTGTGTGCACCCAGTGATGGACTGGCGCCCTGTCCTGGGCTTAGTTGAATAAGCACCCAGCACTCACTGCACCCAGTGAGGGGGTAGGGGACTAACCGCGACCCCTTTAAGGCTTCCATGGTATGTTTAGTTTTGTTTCTAGTATAAAATCTCACAGAGTTCTATAAGTGCTTTTGTGAATTTTTGTGAATAAGTAAATTTGTTTTATCTCGCCAGCAGGAGCACTGATTCCAGAGAGTTAATTAAAACAGAATTTGACTTTTTTTTCCACTATTTTACCAACATCAGTATTAATTTTAAAAACTCAGGAGGAATATGTGGGTTCGCGGGTCATTTGTCTAGTAAATAAAATGTCTATATTTGTACTCCAGACATTGTGACACCTGATTCTTATGGTAAATAATCCTAAGGGTTTTTTTGTGTTTGTTTTTTTACAAAATACAATTTCACATCAAACTACTCTGAAAGACTGAATGAATACTCTGTCTTTACAACACTAAAAATTGTAAAGAAATAATCATGTGGAATTCTAATTTAGGTGCAAATAATTGATTGAACTGAAGGTAACTAGTTACTACTCACCTTTAGTTTGGGATGTTCATTGAAACCTGGAGATTAGAAGAAGTTAGTAGAAGTACTTACTACAGTGACTGTTCTTCAGATAAAAAAAAAAGAAAATATGACCCAACAATTTTGATTTTCAATGTTGATGTTCTCTTTCCAGTCCAGTAATAGTCTTATAGACCATGCTAGATGAAGCAAGATACTCACTGTGAACAAACTAGACTGTCATCCTGTCCATACTCTCATTTGTCTCAGTTGGCAAACCACCCACAATATATGTGTTTCAGCTCATAGTGTGAGTTCTGAGAACTGACTCCTCCCTCTATGTTGTGTGTTGGTGGGGGGGGGTTTGCATATTGCTGACACTGATAGTAAAAGCAGCCTCTATCTGAGTGTCTGCACCCTCTGCATACGTAGTGAGCTTCACTGCAAACACCTACCACCTCATCATCATTCAGAACAACACTTACAAATGAGACTTCTCCTTAAAAGAGGCTTTGTTAAGGACTTTTAGTGAACACTGAGGTGGTGCAGACTCCATTGTCACTTCATTGAAATGATAACTAAAATATAGTTAAAAGTAGCCCAGCAAATGACCTTCTGATCTAAAAGTAAATACTAAAGCTTCAAAGTTGGAGCACTGAGCACCAGCAAAGCACTTCAGGCACTAGTACTAGTATTTACTATGAATTAAACTCAAAGACAGAACTATTATTACATGACTTTCCTCACAAACATGATTAGCACTTTAGGAAATGCTTAGTACAAGTTTTAAGTGGACTGCTGAATCTACAGACTTAGATCTTTCTTCCCCACTACAATAAGGCTCTACAACTAGTCTCCTTACTGCAACAACAGTACTGATCTCCTGCTTTCTGAAACGCTGTTGAATCACATCATATCACGATATACAGGCAGTGATTCATTCACACTTTAAAAACACTAAAAGCCATTTTAACTGAACTCATCTACAGATTTGCTCCTGTAAAGATTCTGCATAAGCCAGACCAGGTCATAAATTGTTCACAATGGTTGTGATGGGAACCAGAGAGGTTTTCAAATTCATTTTTAGCAGTGGTGCTGCATGCAGGGTGATGCCAAGCAAAATCGTTCTCAAAGACAGTGACAGACTCCAGCTCTGAAATATCACAGATTTGACTAAAAACAGTGTGTTGACTGGTTACACAGAATGCACATGTGCATGCTTCAGCCCTGAGAACAGCAGGATCTCTATAGACTGTCTTTCTCCAACTCAAGACATTTTAAAGTAAAGTACATGCACAAGGTCACCAGTTAGGGAGGTCAGATAGTCAGTCAATGGCCTACAGTCACTCAGTTTGCCCAGGAAAGAGGTACTAGCTATGACTCTCCACAGATGACCCTGTTATATCATAAAGCTTAGTGGTTAGCATGTAGCATTGTGTTTCAGATAGCCACAGCTCACTCATCAGGAAACACTGCATTAGTTTGGCTTTGGTGTCAAAATGTCATTGCTCTTAGGCTCCCTCTGGTTGGATCATTCAGTCTGTAGGATAATTGAATAAAAAATTTTTAAATAATGGATGCATGCTATTTTCAGAAGCTGCAGTATAAGTATAAGTCATTGTGTACATTTTATATTTGTATTACAGACATTATGACACCTGGTTTCTACCCTGAATGAGTTTGAGTTTCACTACCACTCTGAATGATTGTGAAATTCTGAGTAAATGTGACTCTTCCTATCTACATTCACTGATAATGTAATGTTATTCATGAGATTTTCTCCTTATTTGTAATTGAAGAACACACTAATGACTTACATCACATTTAAAGAGCTCTAGAGCTCACTGAGATGGTTTAGAAGCAGAGTAATAATGTCCTTTAAAGGGCTTTAAATTGTAAACAGTGGGTCGTCAATCTAAGTGATTATGTCTTTTGTCTACACTGATCAGCCCATGCTTGCATACAAAGACAAACTCTTCCACACAGACTGCAGCACTCTCCGTGATAGCCCTGCTTAAGCTGATCTAATGGAAAGAGAAGAAGGTGTGAAAGCCTCTCAGAAGCATTTTTCACATTTCTGCATTTGCTCATACAAGTTCCTCCTTTGCATAATAATGTACAGATCTGGAGGAAATCACTGTCTTTCCTCAAATGTTGCTCTTTAATGTCTCAGGAAACTTAGTGGAAGTTCTCCTCAAATCCTGAGGAGATACATAATAGCCATTCACAGCATCAAAACTCCAGGATGAGAAATGATTGAGACATAGTGAGATTCCTGTGTTTAGTAAACATTATGGCTGTTACGCTAATTAACTTGTTTTTTTTTGTCCATTTTTATCCCCTTCTCAATGTGGTAGTAGCCCATTAGCCCATACCATCCATTAGGCCTCTCCCCATCACTTTGCAATGTCCCTGACTCTAGGAGGGTGAAGACAAGCACAAGACTCCTCCTCTGGACAGCCACCGCCTCTTTTCTAACCACCGCTGATACGCCGTCACTGGGGAGCCTAACGTGCTTGGAGGAAAGCGCAGGATTCCCAGCTCTGAAAGGACAAATCAGTAGATGCCTGAGCCAGCAGACATTGCAATGTGAGAGTGATGGAGAGTGAGAGCGCCATCTACCGCCCAGAGAGAACACTGCCAATTTTTGTTCTCTTAGGTCCCAGCTGTCGATGGTAAACAGCATAACTGGGATTCAAACTCACGATCCTCTGGTCATAGTGTCAGCGTCTTAGCCTGCTGAGCCACTTTGAGCCCTATTCTGGCAAACTTAAGCACAATGTTAGACTTTATTGAGATCTTTACTGAAACTCGAGATGAGACACATGATTTTAAGGTCCTTTTCACAGAACTGAGCAGCTCATTTATATTCTGACCTCTAGGAGAAACTGCTGAGATGTTAGGAGATCTTCCCTATAGAAACATTTGAGGACTCATATCTCATTTACTGTAGCCTTTCCAATACAAGGTTCTTTAAGGAACCAAAAGTGGCTGTGCATGTTGTGACTAAACCTCTGAGTAAAACTGCTTTCACAGGCATAAAATGTGATTGGCTCTGATAATAAATTAGTAGGTGATAGAGCAAGGACTGCACTTCCCCTCTCAACAAAGGAAAAGGAAATCCTGAAAGGTTATGAAAATAAAGCACATGTGCAAATGTGGGTCTGTTCTCCAAAAGCATTACTGAAGCCCACATTTAACTAGACGAGCAGTTTACTGTCTTGGCTGAGATGATGGCCATTGGATGGCTGTATATTAGTGCATTTCAACAGAGCAAAGTTCATTTGTGTTCATAATTTAATTCAAAAAGGTCAAACTGTCATATCTTACAATCATTACACATAAAGTAACACATGTCCAGCCTTGTTTTAATGTTGATACTGTTTAAATAGTCATTTACTCCAAATGTAATATTCTAATAATCTGAGAATCTGGATTTCTGATTTTTATGAATATATTTATGAATTTTTATATGTCAAACTGATGAACATTAAACGGCTTCAAATATGTCACTTTACATGTCATAAATATAAAAAAATAAAGGTGATTAAGCAAATGCTTTGCAGCAATTTATGAATGTCCACAGTGATGAGCGCTGAAAATGACACAGAAAGTTGTAAAACATTCAGACTGCCCAAAT